>CAUYLZ010052413.1:0-21072 GCA_963573645.1 Pithecia hirsuta | reverse complement strand
TGTAGGAGACGGGGGGATGGAGGCAGCAAACCACATTGCCACGTGTGTACCTATGCAATAATCCTGCATGATCTACACATGTACCCCAGAACCTAAAGTACAAAAAAAAAAATAAAAATGAATGGATGAGTTCATGTCCATTGTAGGGACATGGATGAAGATGAAAACCATCATTCTCAGCAAAGTAACACAAGAACAGAAAATCAAACACTGCATGTTCTCACTCACAGGTGGGTGTTGAACAATGAGAACACATGGACTCAGGGAGAGCAGCATCACACACTGGGGTCTGTTGGAGGGGGGCCAAGAGAGGGACAGCTGAGGGGTGGGAAGGTTGGGGAGGGATAACATGGGGAGATATGTTAGATGTAGGAGACGGGGGGATGGAGGCAGCAAACCACATTGCCACGTGTGTACCTATGCAACAATCCTGCAAGATCTGCACATATACCCCAGAACCTAAAGTACAATTTAAAAAATCAGTAAGACAAAAATGATTAAAAAAAAAAAAAAAAAAAAAGAACAGCTAATTATGTTAGATGTGGAATAGCTTACTCTGTACAGGAAAAGGTATCTATCCATAAAGAAATTATCACGTCTAAATGAGGACAACAGCCTCAGTACAAATTATAGATGTAATTGGTCTTATGTCTCCTAGAAAAATCTCCCAAATACTCTACCATGTAAGAATTCTTTATAAAGCTACCTGCCTTGGAGAACACAGTCTGCAAAGCAAAGATTGATATAAGGTAGAAAGAGTCTAATCATCATCTTTCTTTTTCCTTTTTTTTGTTTGAAAAAGGTTAACATTATAAATGTTAAAAACTTAATTTGGCTGGATAATAAATATCTGGAACATCCAGTTTTTTCTTTTTCACTGTATTTAATACTTGGCAAATTTTCACATCATTAACAATTCACACAAAGATGGCCAAAAACCAAATATGATAAATGCCACTAGATATATAAAAATTAATCTTACATGCTCAGAGTCAAGTCTCTCGGCTTATGAAGCACAGCAAAAAGAAACAATTTTGTTGAAAGATGATTTTAATTGGAATATGGTTAAAGACACTCATCTCACTTCAGAGGCCACACTTTTTAGAAGTGCAATTTACCCTCCTCCCTGCTCAGTTAACATTTACACCTATGTCCGATTTACTGTAAACGTCACAAGCTAGAAGCTCCTTCTGATTCACCAGGCCTGGATTAGACCTGTCACATGTGTGGTCACCATGTTCATTTACTACCAGCTCCACTTTCCACCACCTCCCCCAAGTGCACAAACCACAGCGCTCATCCATCACACTGTGGTATAACTGCTTACTTAGCCACCTGTAACCTCCACTGAACAAAAAGCTTTGGGAAAGCAGGAAAGATATTTTTCCTGTTTAATGTTTTATCCTCTGGACCTGCACTCACTATGCCTGGCCCATGACAGACACTAAAACATTTTTAGTTGAAAGAATGGATGGAAGAATTATTATAATCCAGAAACTAACAGATCAAGTGAGTATTTTTAACTCTTAATTATCATTTAAATAATACACAAGATTCTTATTCTATTTCTTGGCACCCCATATAGAAGCTTTTAAAAGTATTTTTATTGTGAGCATGGTGTAACTTCATCATACGGACTATATGAAATAAAAAATCATTTGTGAGCCCAAAGGCAATTACAGTGTCTGAGGTCTTTGTTCCTCAAAAGGTACAAAACTCTTTCAAAACTTGCTGGAGATAAGAACACAGGATTCTGTGCAGTTCCCAGCAGACCAATAAACTCAATGAATGTCACAAAGCCCATTGAAACAGAGAGCTGAGTTTCCTACCAAGTTGTTGTGTCTTCAACAGTAACAACAACAATAAATCCTAACATCTATTAATCCTACCTACGTTAATTCCACATTTTCAGAGGAAGAATGAGAGGTGAAAGCCACAGAGCATAACACAGCCTAGACCAACACATAAGATGGATAAAGATGAGCAAAAAAAGCCAGAGAACATCAAAGCAAGCTCTCTCTTCTATACCTGTTGCAAAAATAGCACATGAAAGCCTAGATCCTGAAAATGGAGTTTGGACCTCTGGCCCCAACTACTTCTGTACTATGGGTGGATTAGCTGCTCCCTGTTCCACAGGTCTGTTTTTTAGGACAAATCAATTATTCATGGAAGCGTTCTTAAAGCTCATTAAAAGTCACTCAAAGTCGAGTAATTTCCATTGTCCCTGAAACCATTTTATAAGCAAGATCTCTTTTGGTGATGCTAATTCAATGGAATTGAATCCACATCATAACGCTTTTGAAATCTCAGTGCTAAAGATAACAATTCTGATAATTCTAGAGGGTCAAAAGTGGTTTAAATTCTACTGCAGCTATGCACTGAACTGAGAAAGAAGGCAGAAGTACAAACTCTTTAAAACCCTGAAAGACCTCCCTGAGGGGGAACTATTGACCCCAGATTCTGTCATTCTCTACTAGTCTGGCTCTCCATTGCCTAGTTCCAACTGTCAGTGTCTTTCCACGTGGAGAAACAAAAGTGTTACTCATGCTGAATATTTACGCATGTCAATAAAGTGAAGGAAAAAGAAACAGAGGAAACTTTCAAAGAAACTAGATGATGCTAGTTAGTTTGGGACTAATAGCTACCTTCTAATTGGTGTATCTAGTCCCATAAGAGTGAACTCATTTCTGAAAATGCTAAGTGCATAGCCAGAGAATAACCTACTGAGAGATGTGATGATGTCCAAGAGGCTGGAGTACTAGCCATTGCCTCAATTCTGAGTAGAAGGGTAGAGACAGCACAGCAAGTAAGACCTGCGAACGTGCCAGGAGGGTCCACTGAAGCAGATACCACAAGATCTTAGCGCATAGTCATACAGCTTACAAGAAGCAAAGAAAAAGATGTAGTCAAACTGGAAGAATTCTAGTATATACAATCTTCCAAATACATTTTCTTTATCCAAAACAATTTTGGCTTTGTTTATATACATTTTGATTCACTGCCATGGAGGCAAAGAAACCACAGAAAGGGGAGAAAAATGGAAATTAAAGTATAAATAGAAACTACAGATGTAGGCTACTACTTATTTACTCCAAATCCTGCCTTCTAGTCCAGGAATGGCAAATAGGTTTTACCTTCTGTACCAGTTCCACCTGATTGATGGAGACCGTGTTGAGGACTGCTAAGACCAAATGGAAATGAATAGAGAAAAAGCCTACTCTGAATGAAGGACAGGGGAAATTAAGCACCAGTAATATGTATCTGCCATCTGGGGTCTAGTCCAGTTGTTCTCAACTGTGGGCAATTTTGTTCCCTCAGAGATACCTGACAATGTCTAAAGACATTTTTAGTTGTCCCAAATGGGTGGGATTGCTATTGGTGGAGGCCAGGAATGATACTAAACAGCATCCCCAAACAAAAAATTATGTGGGCCACAATATCGATAATGCTGAGGGTGGGAAACCATGGTTTAGTCAAGTCTATCTTATGGTTAGTCCATGGATCCAGGTCTTTAGTCAAGTGACATTATCCGGAGCTACCTCTCTTAACACCAGGGTAATTCTATACAACCTAACTGGGATTCTAGAACTAGGGAATCAGTTTAATTTATAAAGATCACACAGATTTGTCCCTAACTTTCATTGTGATCACAGACAAGTTATTTTATCACTTAAAGCCTTGGTTTTCTCATCTATAAGTAGATGATTATGCAATCTCTGTGTTTACAGGTCAGAACAAAAAACCTGCCAGGAAGCTACAGGAATATATGTATTATATATGCTACAGGAATAAAATTTTCCTTGTCACTAATCAAGCACTTAATGATACCCTCCTCTTCAACAAAAGACAATTTCTTGCCAGCTTAAAACAGGTTGACCAATACCTGTTTTAAGTCTCCACTAATGCAAATTTGTTAGCTGTGCCTGAAATTAAAATGGTTTTAATTTTCATATAATGCTTAAATACTTTCCATCTGAACCTTGTGTTTAAGATGCTTTGGCATCTCTCAAGGTACTCCTACCTTCTTGTTCATCACCATTACACTATATGAACTTGGCTTCTTCTAACTCTCCATCTATAGTCTGTCACCTCTTATATCATTTAAGCTATTAATATTAGGACCAATGATATAGCTTCTTATGATTACATTTCTTTTTTAACCCTGTAAATCTTCTTTATCAATCAGTTAATCAATTCAAACATGCCAAGGCATGCTCTGTGCCATGACATTTATATTAAGGGTAAGAATTGAGCAGTTAAGTGATGGTACCAAAAAAAAAGATGTAAAGACAATTTCTAGGTACAAAACACAACTAATTAACAGGATGAAACACATGAGCTACTATAGAACAAGTTATATTAGCTAGGTGGTAGCATGGAAATGTTACCATAAGGGTAAGAAATGGCAGAAGAATGAAATGAAATGCCTGCTGTACACAGATGAAAGATGACCCAGAAACTATCATTAAATATGTTAGGGAAAAAAATCCATATAAATCAGATGCAGAAGGATTGCTGGCATCCTGCCACAGGTTTCAAAGGTTAAGTCTATCTTTTAAAGATATATTAGACACACACGCAAAATATGGCTGCAGAACTTTAAGAACCAATTAATGTTCCCTTCAGACAGTCAAGTTATATGGAAACACTTGGAAGATAATAATTGAAAGTCATGTATGTTATATTAAATCACTTCCATCAAATCAGACCCTATAAACTACTCCAAAAGAGGTGCATTTATATAGAAACACAAGGGGCAGCAAACCGGACCCCAATGGGGTTCATCTAATAGTCTCAGACACATACACCAAGGAACTCAAGAGTCTATACATTTAGTCCTAGAGGTCAAGAGATCGAGACCATCCTGGCCAACACAGTGAAATCCCGTCTCTACTAAAAATACAAAAATTAGCTGGGCGTGGTGGTGCGAGCCTGTAGTCCCAGCTATTTGATAGGTTTAGGTAGCAGAATCGCTTGAACCCAGGAGGTCAGAGGTTGCAATGAGCTGAGATTGCACCATTGCACTCCAGCCTGAAGACAGAGCTAGACTCCATCTCAAAAAAAAAAAAAAAAAAAAAAAAAAGATTCAAATGAAGAGTAACTCTGTCTCCTTACAGCATTTTCACCTAAGAAAATCTTTAAGATCTTTTCATAATGTTCTTGTTTAAAACAAATTATAGCTCTCCATGGCTTATTTCTCTTAGTCCAAACTCCCTGTGCTAGCACTCCAAGGATTCCCCCAAGCTTCCAGTTCCCTTTAATCATATTAACTCTGTCATTAGCACCTCCCTTTTGTAAAGAAGCTGGTTTAGATTGAGCATGAAGTTTAACATTCTCAACTTTTAAATCAATAGACTCAATGTAATCTAATACATAGTACTCTGAAAACAAATGCTGAGCAAGTAATACTATTCACCACATTTCAATTGTTTCTGGCAATGGTAGCAAATAGATAATAGCAAAGAGACAGATTTTAAAGTGAAGGAATTTGTCAAGGGTTATTTCTGTACAAGTTTTCCTTGATTGATTGATTGATTGATTGATTGTAGATTTGGGGTCTCACTTTGTTGATCAGGCTGCTCTCAAACTCCTGACTTTAAGCAATCCTCTCACTTCAGCCTCTCAAAGTGTTGGGATTACAGGCATGAGCCATGGTGCCCAGCCCCTCCAGTATTTTGTTATTTAATTCTATATAAAATAACATGGAATAATGTCCCCTTTTTACAATTCGAGGAAAATTTTTAGCAGTATCTTTAACGTAGTTCTTTGAAAATGAAAAAAAAAATAAAACCCTAACTTTGTTTGCACAGAACATATCTTACTGCATCAAATACTTAGGCATAAAGGATTCAGAAAATGATAAGAAAAAAAAGAATAAAGAAAGGAAAACTACAACTCATAACACACTTGTATCTGTTAATAGGGATTATAGAAATAATAATAATAAAAAAAGGCCCTAACATGATCAGAAAAGCATATTTCTAGAACAACCTGAAGCAAAATGAGTAAAAAATAGCAGCAGGATTTCCAGGAATATAAGTAAAGATACCAAACAAAAAAACACACTCTCAGAGTAGAACTCTTAGTAATGTCTTTCAGATTCATTAAAAGACTCATATGAGTACTGAGTATATATTTGATACCAGTGGTAAAAACATACCTAGTTTTATTTTCCGTATCTTCACTATCTGAATCTTCGGAGCTTCTGTACTTATCTGGATCTGGGAGTGTGCTTGGATCAAATCCATCATCATCATCATCATCACTCCAATCCAGAAAGGCTTCTTCTTCATCTTTGGCCTAAAAATAATAATAATAATGATATTAATAAGGGAAGCTGTAGTTGAAGAAGTCAGTTGATAAACAATCAGGTTTTATTTCCAGACCCAAATGGATACCCATCTAATTGACATCCTCAGATTAGAAGCTTTCTATTCTGATGAAGGCCTTTATGTGACTTTCAGAACCACACCATTTACTAAGAGAATGAAAATCCTTATCATTTCAAAAATAAAGTAAGATTCAGAAAACAAATCACTATTAAGTCCTTTAAACACAATACAGTACAAAACTGTCTATTTTACAATATCCATGTAACTCAACTCAATTATCTAAGGAATAAAGGCCAGGTGCTGCGGCATGCTCCTGTCACCCCAGCTACTCAGGAGGTTGAAGCAAGGGAATTGCTTGAGCCCAGGAGTTTGAGGCAGTAGTACACAATGATCACGCCTGTGAATAGCCACTGTACACCAGCCTGGGCAACATCTCTAAAACAAAATAAAAATAAACATAAAGAAATAGCATATAAAGTTGTTTTAGTGCTTCTGTCCACACATGTCAGTTTCAAAACTACCAAAAATATTAGGCGAAAATATAAAAGACGAGAAGCAAGAGTACAGTAACATTTGTCTGATTTTATGACCACAATAGTTTAAGTCTTAAAAAAACTATCAGATCTATTAGCTAGGCGTGGTGGCATGTGTCTGTAGTCCTGGCTACTCCAGGGGCTGAGGCCGGAAGATCTATTGCACCAGAAGGCTGAGGCTCGAGTGAGCCATGATCACACCACTGCATGTCAGCCTGGGTGACAGAGCGAGACCCTGTCTCTTAAAAACAGAACAACAACAACAACAATCAGATCTGTACAAGCTTATTTGTAGTGATGGGTCTTCCAAATTCAAATGCAAGTGCAAAGTCACTAAGAACATGGGAAAAGGGGTGAAACACCAAGAAATGGGAAAAGTAATAATGCATGGGAGGGAATGTATGGAAGTTGAGATCTATTCAGTTTCATGCAAGCAGGTAGGCAAGTGGGCTTTTGTTTTTAATTTTTAGTGGTTATTTTTGTCAAAAATAAAAATAATGCAATGTTAAACTTATTATACATTTATGTTATGAACATCACATAACAAATTTATTTCTGGTAGACTGGTTTTGTCAACTACTAGATAAACTGAAACAATCACTGGCCCATGCATTTAACAGAAAATTATCAGTAGGACTAAAAAAAATTTAAGGGTTTCTTTCAGTTGCCATCTTTATAAGTCTTCTTCATACCAAATGATACAAACTTCAATGATTCTATAAGATTCTTCTGATTTCAAATGATTAATGCTCATTCCCAGAAACTGAATAAGAATTCAGAATAGCATAACAATGACTATGCTAGCACTATTATGCTATTCACTATCAAAGTACTCTAACATTTTTTGATAACCTCTAAACATAAGAAAATAAGAACCAGTCACCACTGCAAAAGTCCGTAATTGTTTTCCTGGTGAGACTCTCATTAAAAAAAAAATAAATAAAAGGTTTGGAAAGAAATGGGAGGATGGGGAGGGGGACTAGAAGCATTAAGCAGCACTCTTGACAGCATATTTCATTGTTTACTTGAAAATAATCAAAGATACCAACAAAAATTGGATGTCACCATAAACTCAAGAATACTAATCTCCTGAGCTATAAGATATTTCTAATTTTCCAGTCTGATGCTCTTAAAGGAATGTGCTGTCTCAAAGTGGAAGCAGAGCAGACTCAAAACAGTTCTAAACTTTTTGGTCTCAGAACACCTTTATACCTAAAAAGAATGGAGGAGGCCAAAGAGCTTTAGTTAATGTGGGGAAGATCTACTGACATTTACTATATTAGAAATTAAAAATAAGAATTAAAATATATATAAATTCATTTAATAAATTCACTATTAACTTAAAAATATATTTTATGAAAAATACCTGTAATTTCCTAAACTAAAGAATTTTTAAATTTTTCATACATTTTTGCAAGTCTCTTTAATGTCTGGCTTAAGTGAAGACAGCTAATTCTCAAATCTGCTCTGCATTCATTGTTGCAATATTGTTGTGGTTGAAGTATACAAAGAAAACCTGGCCTCTCATATATAGATTTTGCGTAAGGGAAGAGCAATTAAACCTTTTCAGAAAACTGCAGTTATTCTTTGTTGATTTCATAACAAATGTCGATATGTAATAACTTCTTAAAAACTAGTTGTGATATGAAAACAAACTGTATCAATGAACTTTTTGTACTTTGTTATGTTAAAACCCATTGGTCTACCTTGCACTTTGAATGGATATTTAGCAAATGATTTTGTAACATCATACATTGGTCACTTGAAAAATAATTGTTCACTGAATTACATAGATTACCTTTATGCAGATCTCCAAATGTTGACACATTTCATTACAAAAGTTTTTTTTCTTTTCTTTTCTTTTTTTTTTTTTTTTTTTTTTTTTTTAAGACGGAGTCTCAATCTCACGCCCAGGCTGGAGTGCAGTAGCTTGATCTCAGCTCACTACAACTTCCACCTCCCGGATTCAATCAACTCTTATGCCTCAGTCTCTTGAATAGCTGGGATTACAGGCGCACGCCACCACACCTGGCTAATTTTTGTATTTTTAGTGGAGACAGGGTTTCACCATGGTGGTCAGGCTGGTCTCGAACTCCTAACCTTGTGATCTGCCTGCCTCATCCGCCCAAAGTGCTGGGATTATAGGCGTGAGCCACCGTGCCTAGCCTACAAAAAGTCACATTCGTTAAACATCACCATCAATGTCTTTCTTTTCTTTTTTTTTTTAATAAACCTTTTTAGTATTGGGAAGTTGTTGGTGGTTACAAATTTTCCAAAGTCAAATAATGAGAAATATTGGTGAATATAAGTTTTACAAAATTCTTGTTTTCCTGAAAGCTCAAATGTTACCATCAGAAACAAATACTTTCAGTTGTTTTCCTTGAAGGGTAAGCAAGTATCATTTTCCTACAGCTGCTTTTACAATTTTTCGTTTATCAAAACAGTTGACTAGAATATATCTAGGAATGGTTTTGTGTTCATATTTCTTGGGACTCTGCAAGCTTCTTAAATCTGTAAATAATGATTTTCACGAAATTTGGGGAGTTTCCAGCCATTATTCCCGCAAATATTTTTATATCTCTTTTTCACCTCTCCTTTCAGAATTGCAAGCACATGTATATTGGACTACTTCACAGGTTTCATAGGTTCTGTTCCTTCTTCTTCGATCATTTTTTTCCATTCTTCATACAGGGCAATTTCTACTAAGTGCTCAGGTTTGCTGTTCCTTTCTTCTGACATTGCCAAACTGCTTTGAGCCCACCTGGCAATTTTTAAAATTTCAGTAATTGTACTTTTCAGCTCTAGGATTTCCAGGTTTGTTTGTTTGTTTGTTTGTTTTTTTAATGGTTATCATTTCTCTGCTCAGATCATTTTTTCATTTATTGATACCATATTTTCCTTTAATTCTTTAAACATATTTAAAATAGCTGCTTTGAAGTCTTTGCGGATTCAAATCTGAGATAAGAGCCAACTTCTACTGATTGTCGTTTTTTGGGTATAGATCACATTTTTCTGTTTAATTCTATGTAGAAAATTTTTAATTTTTGTAGAAAACTAGAGATTATAGATTACATAATACAGAAACACTAGATTCTATCATGTTTTCTGAGGATTATTGAATTTGTATTCTAACGGGTAGGTATCTTGCCTGGATTAAAACCGCAGACTCTAATCCATAGTAAGGAGCTCCTTATATGTGTTTTGATCTTGTGACTTCTAGTTTCCTATGGGTCTCCCCTGAGCCCAAACAATGTGGCACTTAGCCAAGAATTGAGGCAGAGTTGGGCTTAGCCTCTCTACGTCTGCCTCTGGAGATTCCCCTAATTTCCAGCTTCTCTGCTGGCTTTGAGATTTGTACTCTGACACTTTGAGCAGAATACATCATTCAACTGTATTAATATATAATGCCACCATTTACTATGCCCCTTTAGTATTACAAAGCAAGTGACCCTCACAAAATATGTAAAATTTAGTAAGACAATTTGATAGTAAAACTTAATATAAATACTTTAACTCAATATTCCAATATAAATGTTTATTTACATTGGGGTATAAAAAATACTAATTCAAAGTAATAAAAATTTACTTTCAAATGGATAAAATGCTATTTACATTTGTTTTAATGTGACTCTTGTAATTGACAACATCCAGTCCTTCTGACCTACAAAATGATTGCAATGTTGATACTATACCATATTGTCTGTGGTGCATTACAGTCAATTCATGACAATGACCAATAAAATGTGTAATACCTGTATTATGGAAAGTATGATGTGACTAATACCCTTAATTTATTAATAACAAAACCACTATCATTTACAACAGAAGTGACTAAGTTAAAAATAATATCACCATAATGAAAACATTCTAAAGTACTAGGTCTTTTCAGCAAAACCTAGAAGTATGTACTTTCTAGCCATATATGATAAGAAAATGGACATGCTTAGCTGCTCTGCCTCTATCTTTGATTTCATGAGTCATTTAAGAGATAATTTACAAAAATGGGACTGTGAAAGGAAAATAGGGACTGCAAAGTCATTAAGCCAAAGGGAAGTGAAGCTAGGAACTGTGTCAGGCAAACCTGCCTCCCATTTTATTCCTAAATAAGATAGCTACAGAAGCTACATACCTCCCTCACAATTTGCCCACAAGGATATTAGTGTGGACAAAGGACAGACAGAACTCAAAGTCATCCGTCTGCTCATGTGAGACAAATCCTTATCTGGTTGCTTCTTCTGCCCTATTGTTTCACTAAAGCCAGACTAAGGTGTAAGTGACCATTCCTCTACCTCTGTCTCACATGTAAATTGTATATTTAGTAAGCAGCTAATCAGACACTCAAAAGAATGCAACTGTTTGTCTCTTATCTACCTATGACCTGGAAGCCCCCTCCCTGCTTCGAGCTGTCCTGCCTTTCCGGACTGAACCAATGTACACATCTTACACATACTGATTGATGCCTTATGTCTCCCTAAAATGTATAAAACCAAGCTGTGCCCCGACCACCTTGGGGACCTCCTGAGTCTGTGTCATGGGTGTGTCCTTTAACCTTTGCAAAATAAACTTTCAAAATTGGTCGAGATTTGTCTCAGGTATTTTGGGCTCAGAGAACCATCCTCATTTTTACCTCATTTTGACTTATTTTCATGAGTCAGACAAATATGCTCTGACATATCTATCACCTCACAACTGTCTGGAAAGGCAGGACAACTCGAAGCAGGGAGGGGGCTTCGAGGTCATAGGTACATAAGAGACAAAGAGTTGCATGCTTTTCAGTCTCACATTAGCCTCTTACTAAATACACAATTTGCATGTAAAGCAGAGGTAGAGGAATAGTCACTTTTGCCTTAGTCTGGCTTTAGTGAAACAATAGGGCAGAGGAAGCATCAGATAAGCATTTGTCTCATATGAGCAGAGGGATGACTTTGAGTTCTGTCTGTCCTTTGTCCAGACAGGCTCTACTGTTATGACCTAATCATCTCCCAAAAGCTAAAGAGCATATTCCAAAATTAGAAGGATCTTCAGAACTTGGAATATTCATTTAACAACTGTTTACTGCACACTTACTGGGTGCTGAGCACTGGTATAAAAGAAGAATGTAATCTGAGACACAGCATGCCAGTAAAGGACTCTGATTCAGCATTTTAACCTTAAGACTTTTAGCAAAATGAAATTTCTTCTAAGGCTGCTTTGCACAAAATTCATTCTTCTTCCTAAATTGCTTACTCACTTGTTTTCTTAATATATGAATATTTTACAGAGCCCTACAGGATACTGATGATGCTACAATTTCATAATGCCCTATTAAATAATGGTGCATCTTATTGATCATCTTTATTTCTTTTCTGAGAAATATTACACTAAATAAGATAGTAAGTAACACAAAAATTCCAAGTCCAGTTCACTTTTTTCCTTACAATAATGAACACTTTAATATGAGATGAGTCACAAGACACTAATTTGACTTCTGCTCCACTGATGGCTAGCTGTGTGTCCTTAGGCAATTAACTCAGGAAGCTCCTGTTTCCTCATCAGCATAATCTGAACACTGACATCTACCATTCAAGGCTGTTATGAGCACTGGAAGAGAAATGCATGTGATGATGCCTATACTAACATTTATCATCAACCCATGGGCACACACAGGGAAAAGACATTCCAGCAATTTGGCAGTCATATCCTTAAGGACCCTCTTGCTTTCTCTAAATTCTAACATAAACAGAAATATGAAGTATTTGTATCATCTAAGGAAGCAGTGTATCCTACTATAAAAATAAAAATTATACACAAAAGAATCTAATTCAAATTAAATAAATGATAAAGGCTCAAAGGAGTATAAATGTTAGAATGAACCATAGTTCTTGAGGAAGGTAAATAAAAGTACTACAAACCAGGCATTAATAGTAAATCGTTTGATGACTAATATAACTCAATAATAAAAAGGATTAATAAATACAAAAACATGGATGATATGATTTGGATCTGTGTCCCCACTCAAATCTAATGTTGAATTGTAATCCCCAATGCTGGGGGCGGAGCCTAATGGGAGGTAATTGGATATCGCAAGGTAGATTTCTCATGAATGGTTTAGCACCATCCCCTTCCATCCCCTTGGTACTGTCTTTGCGATATGTGGTAGTTTAGAAGTATTTGTCACTCCCCCTACTCTCTCTTACTCCTGCTCCATGCTTTCTGCCATGACTGGAAGCTTCTTTGAGGTTTCCCAGAAGCAGATGCCACTATGCTTCCTGTATAGCCTGCAGAACCATGAGCCAATTACCCAGTCTCAGATATTTCTTTATAGTAATGCAAGGACAGCCTAATATAATGGATGAATCTCGAATGCATCTTGCTAAACACCAAAAGCCAGACCACAAAGGCTACATATTAGATGACTCAATTGATAAGAAATTCCAGAAAAAGCACACTTATCAGTACAGAAAATAGATCAGCAGAAGGCAGCAAGAGAACATTTTTGAGGTCATGAAACTACACTGCATCTTTGATTATGATGGATGCATCACTATGCATTTGTCAAAACCTATAGAAGTGAACCACAAACAGTGAATTGTACTGTAAGTTTTTTTTAAAAAAGGACACCCCCATAGAATATTTTAATGACATTTAAAAATGTTCACAATGGGTTAGTACAATATAAAGAACATATTATAAAACACATATATAGAGAAAACTTCAGCTGGTGGGATTGGATCACAGGATTTCCCCCCCTCCTTTTAAACAATCTAATAGTACCTTACAATAAATAATATTTTTGAAATTAAAGAGATTAAACTTTTTTTAAACTCTAAAAGATCTCTGTATGGAATCTATTATGGTAACAGGTTCAGGAGAGCTTTAGATTAGGAGTTCTTAACCTCAGGTTCCTGGAAGCCACAAAACTACTGAAACAATATGAAAAATATATAATAAATAAACATAACACATTTTGTGGGAGAGTAGAGCCATAACTTTCAAATAGTCCATGGGCAGCCAGCAACCCCCAGTTACTACTGCTTGGTGCTGAACTGATAAGAACATAGGTCTCAAATTAGACTATTCTGAGCTTTAAGGTCATTCATCCCTGAAAGCCTTGAATATGTTTTGGGTTTCAGCTGCCTGGTGACACATGCCAGTCTTAGTATGTTCAGAAGCAGAAAAACAGAACGAAAGTGCAAATGCAACATTTTTTAAGGGCAAAAGTTCCTAACATTTCAATAATTCATAAAAGAGCCATGGAATGAGTGGGCTCATCTATCTCTCTGGCACATGGCTACATTTTCAATCTTTGGCCAAAACTGTCATATCTCAGTGGAAAAGAAAAACCTCGAAGTGGCTAGCTGAGATCTATCTTCAGAGAAATAAACAAGAGGAGAGATGGATTTTCAGTCATAGGCATGTCTGGTTTACTACATTCTTCATGGTTTGTTCCATCAATTTATCATCACTTCTCTAAATGGGAACCCAATCCATTTCTTTCAGTCAGCTATTGAAAAACTACTTTTCGCAGGTATTAAAATTGGCTGATATATGGGGAAAAATAAATAGCAATTTAAAATCAGAAATGAACTGAATGAACTCAGGTTTTGACAAACACATATGAATGAATCCAGTAGAATGTGAAAATCCATTAACCAAGTGCATTCAAAAAGGCAGAAACACTAAACAGTGAGAACAACAGTCCTACAAATGTAAAAATTACAAACCATGACAGAGTATCTTGCCCCAAAAATGTCACCTTGATACCACTGAATGAAATGTCATTGAATGAACATTTCCAACCAAAACCATTGTTTTCCTTTAGTATTTTGTAAAGAGGCCTCAGTCACTTCTGCTGAAACCACCCCGCTCTAATAGAGCAGGATCATTTCCAAGTCACTGGTATTAAATAAAATGTCCATTTATAAAAAGAAAAATCAGAGCAAAAAAATTTTTTTCTTTTTCTCTCCCTCCCACTTCCCAGTATTATAATACCAATGACTCAAGGTAAGAGGAATAAAACAAAAACCTTAAAATTAAAGAGTACTTTGATTTGGAAAACAGGCAGTCTTCAAAAAGTTGATCATCAAGTTCTCATATAACCCAGCAACTACAATCCTAGGTATATACCCAAGGAACTGAATACACATCCACAGAAAAACCTGCACATAAATGTTCATAGCAACATTATTTATAATAGTCAGGAGGTGGAAACAATATAAATGTCCTATAAATGCTAACTGGATAAATAAAATGTAGGCTACTCATACAGAGGAAAAAAATTATCTCTTGGTATCTGTGGGGGATTGGTTCCAGGACCCTTTATAGTCATCCCTCACTATCCATGGTTGCTTAGAATCAAACAAAATTCATGGGGGCCGAAATCCCTGATATGAAATAGTATAGTATTTGCATATAATCTATGCCTATCATCCCATATACTTTGTCAGACTTATTAAGTTCATGAACACTTCTTGATTTCAAATCCCATCACTGCCAGAGACGCTGAAGAGATTATACTCACTTAAATTTTAAAAAGTGAATATTCAGTAAGAGAAAAAAAAATCCTTAACTTTTTAGCTTAAAGCAGGGTAAAGGCTATAACCATAGAAAGTGTTACTACTACCATTACACAAATTCAGATTTGAAAACTGAGTCTTAAAGGGGCAAAATAACTTTCTCAATGACAGTTTATAGAGTCGGAAAGAAATCCCAGTATGTTTCACTCCAAAGTCCAAAGTCCAACCTCTTCCCATATGTCATAAAGACCCAACTTCATTTTTGAGAAATCCAAAGGTATGTCAGCTCAGAATTCTGGGTCCAGTTATTGTTATGGCTCAAACATAGCTAGTAGGCATGAAGTTTAGTGCCCTACGCCTCTAGCCACAATCATTACTGCGCACCTTTAACTCCTCATTTACGTTGCTGTTTAGATACATTCTGTAGCCTTAAAAGAAACATTTCATGAGTTACAGCCCTGGGTGTCAATCAACCTCCAGAAAATTCTTTGTTAGGGACTCTATTCCTGATACTGGTCTCATGAAAACTGGTCATGTGAGTAACAAACAGAGCTTAAGAACTAGGACAGACTAAGAAATCGGACACTAAGAAAATCTGATGTTAAGCCTGAGTAGCATCTTTCTACAACAAAGAACAATGCAGTCCTTTCACTATTCTGTCAAGTATCAGTGAAGTTATCCACACGTTCTATTGGCTGTTTAAATTATTATTTCATAAATGCCCACAGACAGTTTTGCTCTAGTTCTTTCAGAATCGAACATTACTATATTTTAAGATATTTAATACATTTCCATAACGTCTTTTTTAATACCCTAGATATCAAAATCTCTATATATAGGTGGTAAAACATTTTGGTTATTCCTAATGAAATATTTGTGCCTTTCAGATATTTATGCTGACTGGCCTATCTTTCCTCTTGTTTATAATTCTGATAAGAGCCACAGAGGAAACATTTCTTATAAAGAAGCTGCTTATTAGCAAGTAAAATATTTAAGACTACAGCATGTTTATGAGCTTCCAGTTTATTCAGAGCAAAGGTATGCTTTCTGAAGTCTTTATTTGTAGACACACTCCAACATAACCCCAGAATGTTCACAAAACTACAAAATCTGTACTCTAGGATGCAGGGTAAAGTATCTCAGAAGACATATGTAGGCTCATATATACTGCTTACAGTTTTAGTCTTGGTAATAAATTCCATAATGAAAAGTTAGCTACACATATGGAAGCTAAACTTTAAATCATGTAAATATCTTCTAATATAAATCTTAACTCAGAAAGAATGTGGTTGTTGTCTCTCTTGGTCTAGAAATCTAGGACTATGATTAGCTTGTGCATTAAATTCATGCAACAAATATTTACTGAGTGCTTACTATGCATGATGGACACATGGTAAGGGACTTAGGGGGATACGAAGAAAAACCAAATCTGTTCTCTGCTCTAAAACTGCTTCCAGACAAACACAGTCAGTAACATAGGGGGGCAAGTATTATTCTAAATGAGGGAGGGAGGATGTTCTACAGGAGAAACTACACAATTAAAGTACTAGGGAGGCGAGTCCAACAGAAGGCTAGTTCTGGTACTTGGACAGGGTGGAGGTGGTGGCAGCTATTAGGCAAGACTTCACGAAGGAGATGCCATTTCAGTTATGCTCAGGGTAAACAGGGATTGGAACATGTAGAGGTGATGAGGAGGTCATTTAAGTGATGGTACAGCATAAACAAAGACACAGGACACGAACTGTGTAGGCACATACAAGGTAGATACTAGAAACATAACTAGTGAAGGTACCAAGTCCCCCTTCCTTTAAGCAGAGACAGTCCCTTCCCCGAGTACACAGCTTGGGAAGGAGGATTTTAACTCCCACAGGCTCTCTCAACCAGGTACTATTCCACTGCTAACCTGATTGACCATATGGGGTAAACTTGGGCATGTTTGGGAAGAACACACAGGGTAGTGGTAGTTACTTCTGCTAAATCTTGGGTCCACCACTCCAGTTGTGCAACTTTAGGTAAATCACAACCTTACTGTACCAGAGACTCATTATCTGGATTAAAATAGCGTTAATAACCAAGTAATGACTCTAAAACCTAATGAGAAAATAAATATAAACTGTCTTATCCTAAACTTGGCTACTTCAGGCACTCAATCAGTGACAGCAGTAGCAGTTGTTTATGTTAGCAGAAGGAAAGGAGAGAACTTTAAATATTCTAGAAAGGTGGACTGGACCTGGAATTCTGAGCTGACATATCTGTGGATTTCCTAGTAGTCAAAATATCTATACTAGGGGGCCATTATTTTAGCCAGCTATGTAAGGCCATTCTTGTATTGCTATAAAGAAATACCTGAGACTGGGTAATTTCTAAGACAGTTCTGCAGGCTATCCAGGAAGTATCGCACTGCTCAGCTTCCAGTGAGGCCTCAGGAAGCTTACAATCACAGTGGAAGACAAAGGGAGAGCCAGTGTCTCACATGGCAAGAACAAGAGATGCAGTTTCACTCTTCCTGTCCAGGCTGGAGTGCAATGGCACAGTCTCAGCTCACTGCTACCTCCCCCTCCTGCGTCCAAGTGATTCTCCTGCCTCAGCCTCCCAAATAGCTTAGATTACAGACATGTGCCACCATGCCCAGCCAATTTTTTTGTATTTAGTAGAGATAGGGTTTCACCACGTTGCTCAGGCTGGTCTCCAACTCCTGACCTCAGGTGATCTACCCACCTCAGCCTCCCAAAGCACTTAGATTACAAGGCATGAGCCACCATGCCTGGCATGGTACTACATATTTTTAAACAGCCAGGTCTCATGAAAACTCACTATTACAAGGACAGTGCCAAGCCATGAGGCCCCACCTCCAACATTGGGAATTACAATTCAATATGAGACGGGGTGGAGACATATATTCAAACTACATCACCAGGTAAAGGTAAAGTTTAGGATGGCAAAATAATTCTAATATTGCTGTGCATGTCTTTATGTTGATACAAAGGTACCAACAATCATAGGAACAGATTTCCTTTTATTCTAATATTATCTTTTACTATTTTATTTTCTTTTTACAAAAAAAAAGTGGTAACTGTGCATGCTTTTAAATGTTCCTAATGTGTAAATACAAACATATATCTTTTTTGTATGATATATGGCAACACCATATATCTCCATTGCTTTTGAAATGCAAAAGTATGGGAAGCAGTATATTCAATATACTCCTGAGATCTCTGTAATTGGTTTTAAAATCTATCTACAGGCATCATAGATTTCATCCCAAGATTATAATGTTAAGAAACGCCACTTGGAAAAATCAAAATAATTTATAACTTTACACAGGGGGGAGGAACAGAAAATAATAAAGATAGTTCCAGAACAATACTGCAGAGAAAAGGGATTGATATAGATCAGTGCATTTGTAGGATCAGAAACTAGAGGCAGTTGAAAAGTGAGAATAAACTAGAGATTGAGAAACACCCAGAGATGGGAAGTTGCAGCTGAAATTCTGAACTTTCTTGTGCTCAATGCACATGTGAGAATACTAGGATTTCTGGTGGCTTCCTTGAAGAGACTCACACACACAGTTCATATTTTGTATGACTCCCATGCAAATGTGTATACATTAATTAACTGGCATGCCATTTCTTCTATTAATCTGCCTTTTGTCAGTTGATTTTCAATAAACCCAGAAGGCAAAGGGGAAGTTCTCTATTTGCCCCTACACTTTTGGCACCGTGAGGATACCGAAGTCCTTTCTGCTCTTCTGGAAGCCACATTCAAGGGAACTTAGAGGCTGACAAGCTAGCAAGAGGGTGAGTGTTTTTTACCAGTCAGGCTCCCAGTCTCTGAATATGGAATCTGGTTGAGTGGGTGGTAAAAAATCTCTACTTTTTTTTTCTCTCCAAATTTTCGATTAATGGGAGAAAATTATTTGCATGACTTGAATTAGGTGTAGAAATCCTGGGTGTATTTTCAACACGAATATTCATATTTTCTGATCCTTTTTCTCCCAGAAATAGCCTTTTTTTCTGCTCTTTCTGTATCATTTGTCAGAAAGCGTCCCTCTCATCTTATCTTACATCCCTCAGAGCTTGCTTTGTGACCAAACGGGAATACCTGCTCTTGGTTTTCACCATCTAGGGGACATGATTTTCAGGTCATATCTGGTGGCCAGCCTGAAAAGACTGGGAACCCCGAGACATGTAACATATTAAGCAACTTACTCTTCATTCTGAATGTGTCAGGCTCTCAGGAGAGTTTATCCTAAGTCACATCCATAATGGGCTTTTGTCATCTCGATTCTTGTTGTCTGGTTAGTCCTGGGAAAGTCCAATCCTTGAAGGGCCTACTAGTGTTACGGATTAATGGGTCTGTGATGGGCAGCCCTTCACAAGTTTGTGGGATACTGGAGGCACCGTATGCACAAATGCTATCCTTGACTTCTGTGGCAACAAGAGTTGTTTTCTTTCTTTGTCTATTTCGGGGACTGAATTTTTCGGAGGATCATGGGAACTATCTCCTCTATACCCTGTCTAGAAACAGCTTTTGCTTACACAGTTAAATTTTATTCCAAACTTTGTGGGCTTTCCATGAAGAGGCTTACTGGACTGAGTTGCTACTAGAATAATATACCATTGGAAATCCTGATTGTCAGCGGCTGGAAGATGGCTCCTTTGAATTAGAAAGACTTCTGTATTTGAAAAAGACTTTGGAGAACTCACATTCCATGCAGTTGTCTTATCTGTATTTATGGGAGGATCCAACTGAAAGAAACATATATTAGTGTCATGGCTAACCTGAGATTGTCTCTTAAAAAGAAAAAAGAAAGCAGAGATCAGATTTAAAATAAAGTTAAAATCCTTTGTACGTTCAAACTGCCTGCCTCGGGTCCCCTGCAGGATTTGCAAAAAAAAAAAAAAGGTCACTCCACCTTGTAGTCTAGTAGTTAAAATTCTACACTTTCACCATGGTAGCCTAAAAGTTCGATTCCCCGCCAAGGAACCAGTCCCTTGGAGATGTAAATCCTTTAACACAAAAGGGGAAAGAAAAAAGAAACACTTATTTTTAAAATGGGTTTGATATTTGTATGAGTCAACTTTTTGGGTACCCATTTGTTATTGATCCTCTTCCCTTCCATGGACAGCTTTTGACTTCCTATCTCACTAACTGACTTCTTTAATTTTCCATCTTTGGGGCACACAGTTGTCAGACTTTTGTGTGTAGAGAGTCAGCTGGAAAGCTGAGACCGTAGAGAATATCGCCAAGCAGAAACATGGGTTGTCCCCTGCTTGCAGCTAGTGAAACTCTGCTTTCTTTGAGCTGTCTTTGGGGGTGGTCCTGATCTTGTGAGGCCTATGTTGCACTTCTTTGGAGATAATTTGTGCTTCCTTCGTTAAGTCAGAAAATGTTTATTGGTTTTGGCCCTGAGACATTTGGAAGGTACCTTCAGTTTAAAGAAGTTAAAAAGCCAGGAATAATTAGCTGTTTCAGCTAAAGTCTAATAAATTTTTAAAAAAGATTTTTAAAGAGCTCCATGGTCAGAAGTCAGCTTAACTAAAAGCTTATATTTGGATTACCATCTTTTATCTTAAAGTCTCTCTACTTTTTCTCTTTTGGATCCTATGTCCTCCCCCGCCCCCCCCCCCGCGCCCCCGCCCCCCCGCGCCCCCCACCCCCGACCCAAGTCAACTGCAACACTTAGTTTCTCAGTCTTCTAGTCAAGGCCAG
>CAUYLZ010052411.1:0-49021 GCA_963573645.1 Pithecia hirsuta | reverse complement strand
CCAGCAAAAGGAAAAAAAAAAAAAAAAAAATAAAGAAAGAAATAAAGATTTTGGATTTTTACTACCTAAGGGGTTTTATGTACTTAACACGTTCACCTTTTTGCTAGCCAGGCCAAATAGAAGGAGCAATGGCTGCCACCCCGTGCTGGAGTTCCATAGCTAAGGTCTGTCTTCTTCTTCTTTTCTTTTTTAATGACAACAGCCTGGGTTTGTTTCCTAAATCAAGCCCTTTCTGGTTTGATACTTGGTACTTGTAAAAGAGTAGCAATTTGTCCTAGCTGAAATATGGCAATGAGATTTTTAAAATAATTTTAAAGGAGCTCAATGGTTAAAAGTCAGCTTAATTAAAAGCAAACATTCAAGATGTGTGTGTATGTGTGTGCCTGTTTATGTGTGTGTGTGTTTATTTTTTCAAAACTTTCATGTTTTTATTTTGTTTTTTCCTATCTCTGAGGAATTTATCTTTTTTGAGTAAAAAAAAAAAATTGCTTTCTCAGTTGACTGAATTCTGTTTTCTTCATTTAATTCTGATACCTCTCCCTTCACTTGCATTTTCTGCTGCATGGGGGATCTATAAAAGTTTGTAATAGCCTAAGGTTTCTTAAAGAAAATGAAGAAGTTGCCAGACTCCCTTTTGAGGAGAAACCTCTGTTTTCCTTATGTAAGTCCAAAGGAGTAAATACACAAGATCATCTCAGCTCTTAAACTGCTTGCCTTTGTATTTTGTTACCTGATTTTTTGACTAAAAGAGTTATTGCAATAGAGGCTACTTTTGGGTTTTTAAGAAAGAGTATCCTTTAGACATTGAGAAACATCTTTGTTTAAAAAAGGTTGTTTTAAGCGCACTGTAAAAGTATCACATAGTCTAGCTTCATAATAATTCTCCCTTTTTGAAGACCCAGGATTCATTGTGGACACAGCCCAGAAATCAGAAGATAGGTAGTCCCTATCTAAATAAAATTGGTCTCTTTATATAATCCTACGATAGATTTCTATAATTTTATGTTGTATTTGGCATTGATTTTTTTCATCTTTGAATGGGCAATGTAATCCATTTATACTTATTGTAATTACTGATATATCTTTTTTTTTTAATTGTACTTTGGGCATTTGTTTTTAATGCCCCTCTAGTATCACTGGACATTTTCTCTATGTGCCTTGAGATGTAAATTTTGCTATCTGATTTTTTATTTAAGAATTTTTTCCTTCAATATACAGATTTAGGGCTATCTAGCTCAAAAATTTGTAAGTTTAAGATAGGAGGAAAAAAGGAGATCTTATAAATCTATAAGATGTATTTCTATTGCTATGCCTAATATGTCCATGTATTTATATTATGTGTGCACAGTTTCACTACTGAAGATACAGAAAATCTCTAATTAATTGGCATAAAAAATTAAAAGCCCTGAAATCAAATACTTTACCAGAAAAAAAGAAAAACCTAGTCAAATGTTTTTTCAAGTTTACATAATTTAAGTGCAGTTTTAAATAAATAAGCTAGCTTTAAAATTATTATTATTTTTTATTACACTTTAAGTTCTGGTACATATGCAGATCGTGCATGTTTGTTACATAGGTATACACATGCCATGGTGGTGGTTTGCTGCATCCATTGCCCCGTCATCTACATTAGGTATTTCTCCTAATGCTATCCCTCCCCAATCCCCCCATGCCCAATTTCTCCCCTATCCCCCTAACCCCCAGGCCTCAGTGTGTGATATTCCCCTCTCTGCGTCCGTGTGTTCTCATTGTTCAACAACCACTTATGAGTGAGAAAAGGCAGTGTTTGGTTTTATGTTCTTGTATCAGTTTGCTGAGAATGATGGTTTCCAGTTCATTTGTGTAATATTAGAGATGTCTTAAGAATTGCCAGCATACATTTCATTTTGCATTTATTGATCAATACATTTCATACTTATCCCTGACAAATACTATAAGGTGTCAAAATTTGGCCTAGTGTTCACAAAACCAAAAACCCATCCCCAGATGGAATGATCTTTGCTGGTATAATTTTTAACATATAAGACATTGATATTGATTTAATGAAAATAGGTACATCTTGAATTATTTAGTAAAATTACCAAAACTTTGAATCTTTATGGCTTTAGTCAGTCTAGTATACAGAAAGAAAGGAGGTTTGTTTTTGAAAGGACTGTTATCATCTTTGTTTCAAAGCTAACCTGTAAACTAAGTTTCTCCCAAAGTTAGTTCAGCCTATGCCCAAAAATCAACAAGGCTAGCTTGGAGGTTAGAAGCAACATGAAGTCAGTTAGGTCAGATTTCTTTTGTTGTTTCAGTTATAATTTTGCAGTGGCCATTTCACAACTTTAAATTATGACTACTGAAGTTTTCATAAATAATCTCAGTAAACAAATAAAATAATAAGGTAAATGTAATGGGATAAATATTTGCTGACAAATATGTCATAATTTAGAATTTAAAATTATATTAAATTAAATAATAGATATTTGATTATTTGGGTATTTTCCAATAAAAATATATTGTAGGAAACTTTTTTCCTAGAAAAAAAGTGTCCTTTCAAAAAGGTAAATAATTTTTATCTAATTCAAAGCTTATTTAAAGATTATGTATAAAACAAGGTAAAAGAAACCAGGAAATAAGAGAGATGTAAAGAAAGTTATAGAAATAAAGAGATATTTTTTGTTCAGAAAGCTTAAAGAGAAATACTTCTATATGAGAAAGAATGTTGTACGGCAAATTTAGTCCTAAAATAAAGGGACTAATTGTTTAAGAAAGAGAAATGTTCAGGACAAACCAAAAAGTCCAAACATGTCATGAATGGTCTATGTAAGTCACATTAAGAAATTTGTTAAAAAAAATTAAAAACCAAAAACATTTTTATGATCAAGTTGTCTATAATTAAAGGAAAATTACAGTGGTCTTTCTAGAGATTAGGTTTGATGTAAAAACAAACAACACTCATACACTAAATGATTGATAACAATGATGAAATTTTTTTCAGGGGTTAATTCACTCTTAAAAAATTATAAAATACTTTACTTTTTTTAAACTCAAAGTTCAACTTTTATTACATCTCATTGTTCTCAGTTTTTTCTCCCCTTTTAGAAGAAGCAAAATAGTAAAGCTCTTCTTCAATACAGTTTCAGCTCATATAAGTTTTTTTTTTTTCCTCATAGGTTCTGTTCATTGTGGCCTGATGCTAATAATGTTTTCTTAAAGTTCTAAAGGAAATGTTTTCTTCTAAAAATACTCTGTGCACTGCAGAAGGTCTTTTATTTTGCCTTTTGTTAACTGACCTAACAGATTTTATGTTTTATAAAAAGAATCCCTAGGCCATTATTATTAAATATTGATTTGTTTAAAAAAAAAGCAGGGGTAATTTTTAAAATTAAGATTATTTTATCTGCGTATTTTTCTGTATGTGCTTTTAAAGTCTTTGCCACATTGAGTTACAGGGCTTTGACTCCTGAATCTAAAAAGGTCACCAAGACCTGCTAAGTCTTAAACACTGACAGCAATTAAAGCCTCATCTTCAGGCCTAGTAGAAGATTCCAGTCAAAATAAATTGTGTTCATGAGACACAGGGCCAGAAATTAAAGCTATTCAACTCCTCAAGGCCCATGGACTATTGCAAAGAGGTGGATATGTTAGAGTGTAAGGATGGATTTTGAGAGATAAAATAAGCTCAGTTTCTCTATAAATTAACAATTAATATTAAAGGCACACTAATACAAAACCAGCATATAAGGCCTCATGTCAGATTAACAAGATTTTCTTGAGGCATTAACTGAATCCTTCTTAAAGGTTAAAAAGTTTGTAAAAGGCTTATAGGAGA
Organism: Pithecia hirsuta; assembly: GCA_963573645.1. NCBI lineage: Eukaryota > Metazoa > Chordata > Mammalia > Primates > Pitheciidae > Pithecia > Pithecia hirsuta. The sequence goes on along the minus strand of CAUYLZ010052411.1, from coordinate 45,204 downwards.
TATATCTTATAGTCAAGGTTAAATTTAATAGATTTATTGTAAAATTTTGAAAAACAAATTTAATTGATTTCATGCTGTTCCTATTAGAGCATATTGCTTGGAAAATCAAGTCTCCTCTCTCAAAGAATGAAGGTTTTTGCCTTTCTTTTTTCACATCCTTGAGTTATCACTTTGGTTAAATAAGTGAATTATTTGACAATAACCTTTGATTCTATTTTGTGATAGCAAGTGTTTTAAACATTTGATATTTGAGAAACTGACCCAAATTAAATTATAAATTATATCTTTTCCTGACCTAATTAATCCCTTAAGCTATTAGATTCCCTAAAGTCCAAAAATGACTTATTTGGTATAAAACTCGTACAGGAAGCATTGTCAAATATGAAATGGTGTTTGGTTTCCTTTGAGCTATATTTGTATATATTGGTTATTGGCATGTGTTCCAAAATTGTGGGAAACATTTAATTCTGATAGGACTTAGTATATGTCATCAGTAATAATTATAATTGATATGTTAAGTTTTCATGTGCCATAAAGGTAACAAATTTCCTAGTCAATTGTGTTTTTGACTATGGCTTCCCTAAAACTTTTTGTTATCCATGGACAATTGTTGTCTTGTTTTGGTCATCTTTAAAAGGTGGTTTTATAATCAGTCATGAAACTTTAATAGGTGCTCTTGAATGCAGGTTTCCCAAATCTTTGGAGATTGTGAAATCAGAATATAAAAAAAGAAAACTTTTAGGATTCATGGAGACCTCAAATATTCATAAATATCAAACAGAACAGGAGTTAACTGCGTAGACTGAACTAATGTAAGACTGAAGTAATCTTTTTGAATTTTTGCATAAAATGTTGCTGATCCTTTGTTTTGTTTCTCAGAGTCAAGGAAACTTTCTTTTGAGACATTGAGAGCTTGTAACAATTAAGTTATTCCTATGAACAAAATTTGGGGCATGTTTGTTTCTCTCTACCTGAATTTCTACAGAATTTGGAAACTATTTTTGAGTATTATTAACTTATGTCAATACATTTATTTTCATAAGTGTAATAATAATCTGTTTTCACATGTAACAGGACACAATTGGTGAAGCTGGTTAGTTTACGAAGGCTTTGACTGGAATGACATGCTTTCCTTTAAGGAATGAAACTTAACTTACAGAGCCAATAAAAGCCCCTTGGGAAAATTGGCCTTATATCTTTCCTATACAGTCCCTGTACAAGGTTTCTGACCTGTGGTAAGTAAAAAATTTCTCACTTTCTGACAGAGTCAGGAGCCCCAAGTTGTCTTACTGCCTCAAGAGGGGAGGAATTCACCCAAATTAAAGGTGTTACGGGATACAAACCCATGCAGGGCTCAGCATTTAAAAAGTCTTATCTGCAATTTCTTCTATAGAACAAAGTTCCATCAAAGCCAATTTTAAAAGACTATGTGAAAAGTAATTATTTTTGCTTTACTTTATACAAATAATCTGGCCAAGTATAATTATGCAAATTTGTCCTACAATGATTTGTCTTTAGTAAAAATGAGAAACTGAAGAGAGAAAAATTATGTTTCAAAAACTATAGTACACCTGTTGTTAAATTCTAGTCTTGGCTAATGTTTTCAATTTATTATTTTCTACTATTTGGACTGAATTCTATTGTCCTGGCTACAAGTCTTCAAAATAATGTTTTTAATTTTTTTCTTATTTCTTTCATTTTTTTCACATTTTTTTTTCTATTTTGAAATTGCTGAAAACTAAGCTGTGCCTTCTTAAAGCCCTGCAAACTGAAGCTAGACAAATTAAAATTCAGAAGAAAATAACAGCAACCTATTTATGTACATAAGCCACTTTGTTACCTGCCTACTGACAAATGGACTTTAGAGTAATGTTCCCTATATAGATTTTCCAGGATTCTTCTTTTGTTTGTTGTTGTTTTTATCCCTTTCTCCCCTTATTTTATCTTCATAAGACATGAGACTTCACAACCTGCTAAAAATGAGCTTTCCTAATAACTCGGGACTTACTGGTCATTAGAGAGCACATGAAACCTTAGACCAGAGACTGGTTTTCTTCTAAATGCTTTCTCTAAAATATTTTAAAAAGAAAAGTGGGGAAATGTGAAAGGAAAAATAAATATTGCAGCCCCTAAATCACCAAGCTAAAGGGAAAAGTCAAGCTGGGAACTGCCCTAGGGCAAACCTGTCTCCCATTGTATTCAAAGTCATCCCTCTGTTCACTGAGATAAATGCATTTCTGACTCTCTCCATTGGAAAGGTTAATCTGAAACTTAAAGAAAGCAATCATTTGTCTCTAACTTACCTGTGACTTGGAAGCACCCTCCCTGCTTTGGGTTGTTCTGACTTTCTGGATGGAACTAATGTACATCTTACATATATTAATTGATATCTCATGTCTCCTTAAAATGTATAAAACCAAGCTGTGCCCTGACCACCTTGGGCACATGTTGTCAGGACCTCTTGAGGCTCTATCCTTTTGAGCAAGCATCCTCAACATTGACAAAATATCTTTTCTAAATTAACTAAGACCTTTCATAGACATTCGGAGTGCACAACTTGTATATTGTTAGTGGGAGTGTAAATTGGTGTAACCACTATGGAAAACACTATGGAGTTTTCTCAAAATATAAAAGTAAAACTATCATATGATCCAACAATTCTACTACTGGGTATATATCTACATGATATAAAATTAGGATGTCATAGAGACCTCTGCACGCCAATATTTATTGCATGGTTCATCACAATAGCCAAGATATGGAATTAACCTAAGTATCAATAAGTGGATGAATAGTAAAAAATGTGTTATGTATACACAATAGAATATTATTTAACCTTTACAAAGAAGAAGATCTTTCATTTAAAACAACATGAATATACCAAAAAGACATTAAGTGCAATAAGCCAGGCACAGAAAGACAAATAATGCCTGATCTTATTTATATGTGGAATCTTAAAAAACTGACCTTATAGAAGCAGAGAGTAGAATGATGCTTACCAGAAGCTGAAGGGCGGAGGGATTGGGAAGATGTTGGTCAAAGTATATAACATTTCAGTCTGATAGTGGGAATACATTCAAAATATCTATTAAACATCATAATAAATATAGTTAATAACAAGACCTCATATACTTGAAAATTTTTTAAAAGCAGTAATATTTAGTATGATACAAATTTTGGAAATGGAGAGTTGGAAGTGGGCCTAGTGGGAGGTGTTTTGATCATGGGGGTGAATCTTTTACATAATGATAGTTGCACACCATTATTAATATAATAATGCAACTAAATTATACACTTAAAATTGTTACAATGACAAATGTTATTTATTTATATCAAATTTTTAAAACTGATTTTTAAAAGTATGCTAAAAATGCATGTCAAAGGGACATAGGAGGAAAATTGAAAGAGCTCTCAATGACAAAACTTTGAGAAATCTGAGCAGCAAAAGTATTATTGGATCATGACTAATATAAAAACAAGAATCTGTCATGATATAAATAAATGAATGAATAAACAAATAAATGGAAGAGATCAATTTTCTTATAGAAGAAGTGAAATATATGTAGATGCTGTCTCCAAAGTTTATCCCTTTACTGCACTCCCATCTCCCTGAGGGTGCACTAGACTTGGTATCTAGCTTTCAAAGTTCAGAATACGAAAAGGGAAAACTAGTCTTCTTACTGTGGAAAATCCTTGCAGATACTATCCTCTACTAATGATAAAGATGTGCATCATTAGTGATGTTAGGTGGATATCATGTATTTTCACATATAAGCTGACAACAAAGACATACCAATTTTGAGATTCTTTTAAAAATCTCATAACCCAAGTCAAATAGTGGGAACAGAAAAAAAAAAAAAAAAAGAAAAACCCAGTTCTAGGGTTATTCCACAGAATACTCTTCAACACTGTAAAGTTCATCTGTGTTAAGGGCATAACAAATAAGGAAAGACTGTCACAGATCATATGACACATGATCACTAATAAAATATGACATTCTCAATTACATCAAGTAGCATTATAAAGACTATGATATGGTTTGAATGTTTTGTCCCCTCCAAATCTCATGTTGAAATGTGATCTCCCATTTTGGAGGTGGTCCTAGTGGGAAGTGTTTTAGTTATGGGGGTGAATCTCTCATGATTGGCTTAGTGCTGTCCTCCTGGTAATGAGTGAGTTATCACTCCATGAGTTCACACACGATCTGGTTGTTTAAAAGATCCTGACACCTTTGCCTCTCTCTTGCTTTCTCTCTTACCATGTGACCCATTGGCTCCTCTTTACCTCCTGCCGTGTTTGTGAGATTCTGAGGCCCTCACCAGAAGCAGATGCCAACACTAGGTTTCATGTACATCCTGCAGAACGATGAACTAAATAAATCTCTTTTCTTTATAAATTACCCAGCCTCAAGTATTCTTTAACTGCAATGCAAATGGACTAACACAGACTATCAGTAAAAAAAAAAAATAGTGAAGTCCAAATAATGTCTGGAGTTTAATTGATAGTAATGGATCAAGGCCCGTCTCTTAGTTTTGACAAATGTACCAAGGGAATATAAGTTTCCAACAATGGAGGAAACTTGGTGAGGGGATTAAAGAAACTCTCTGTATTATACTTGCAATTTTCCTGTAAATCTAAACATATTTCAAAACAAAAAGTTTAAACATAAATAAGCAAAAGGCAGCCCTTACCTGTCAAGGACTGCAGGACACTACACTGCAGTCAGGGTCATGTTCTCCCTTAGCTACTGAGTGAGCATGGAGAGATCTTCAAATACTGCAAGTTAATTATATTTTAACAGATATTGGCTCTGAAAATGTTACTTGAATTTTTTTTTCTCCAGTGGGCCAGGAAACACTTCAAAGCAATCCATGATTTGTGTTGGCTTTTTTTCATGTGTTTGGAATAACTGACACGAAAAAATAATCATTTCAAAAAATAAATGAAAGCAAGCATCTTCTCAGAAAACTATTAAAGGACAGGGAGAACATTACATTTGACAAGTAGACACTAAACATCCTATTTTTTTGTAAATCTCCACAGATGTCAGCAATAAACATTATTAGAGAGTACAAAGAATTAGTTTTAAACATGAAAAACATTCAACATTATTTATTTCTTGGTGATAGTTATTTTTGGAATGTTTTTAACAATAGGCCATAACTACACAGCATGAGTATGTGCAACTGTCTTCTGATTTGTTCCTAATGGATTTTATTTTCACTGAGACCTACATGACACTACTTCCATGGCTCAGTAATGAGCCAAGAGCTTGTTCTACTCCACAGAATAGTCGTTTCAGAAGTCACTCCTGACTAGTCAAATGTAGGAGAAAAATAATACACTGTCAACGTTTTTGTTCCCTTTATAAAGCTCTTTTTGAATAAGAGGTCTCCACAAGTCAATTCTACTAGGAAATGTTGCATTGTTTTATGCTCATTATGACCAAAACTTAACTCAAGAAATTACTTTACTTTATAATTTTTCTATATATTTGCAGAGCAAGACATTTTCTAAAACATAAAATGTGTGTTCTCTGACCTTTGCATGTATGTTAGTTTGTCTATTTAATTAATGAGTGATTCTTAATGACTTTAATTTGGACTTTAATAATTTCATCTTTAATCAATCCTTTATAACCATGGCTAATAGTACAATTGTTTTTCAGAAGATCTTGGCTAGGCATAGCAGCTCATGCTTGTAATTCCAGAATTTTGAGAGCCTGAGGCAGGAGGATCTCTTGAACCCAGGAGTTTGAGAACAGCCTGAGTAACATAGTGGGTCCCTATCTCTACAAAAAAAATTTTAAAAGTAGCCAGAAAAGACAAGCTGATATTGCATCACTTTACTCAAGCCTGGGATACAGATGAGACCTTGTCTCAGGAAAAAAAAAAAAGGAGAGAGAGAGAGAGACAGAGAGAGAGAGAGTTAAAAAAATCTCATGCCTGCACAGATCATTTAATAAGCCCTAAATTAGTGTCTCTTACTCTTGCTCTTCTATCTCTAACATTGTCCAATAAAACTCTACTTTTAATTATCTCTTACATTTTTCCTAGCTGGGGGTCAGGAGGGGAGGACCCTACCCCACCAAGAAGGCTGATGACTGGGGTCCTCCCTCTCCCTTGATCACCTCCTGACCAATCACAAACTGCAAACACGAGTCACGTTAGTTTACAGCTTATTTAAAGGTAGGATTTATACCTTACTCATTTTACACTTTTACATCACCCAGCACAGTGCTATATTATTGGAATCAGAATTTGTGTTTTCTTCAGTATCCTACATAGTAAAATAAAAACATCGCAGAAAAGAAACCCAAATAAGCAAAAACACTAATTTTCAGGAAAAAAATATGTGTGTATACTTTTTTCTCATGCTATTAGTCATGAGTACTTATTTCTCAAGCTTAGCTTGAGCTTACCATTCTACCCATTTGTGTGTGTGTGTGTGTGTGTGTGTGTGTGTATGTGTGTGTGTGTGTGTGTGAATTTCAAAAATCCTTCATTGGACCTTTCCTAAAACTAATCTAGCACCCATCAATTTTATTTTTTGATCTCTTATATGATTTCCATATTCTCCAGTCTCTGTATTATTCAGTCTTTGTATGTACGCATATGTCGAGTGTCTTATTTTTGAAGCCTAAGACAAGAAGTGTTTCAGATTTTGAAATATTTACATTACACTCACTGAGCATCTTAAATCTGAAAATCAAATATAAAATTCACAATAGTCTAATGAGCATTATATATATATATATATATATGTGTGTGTGTGTGTGTGCTCAAAAAAATTTGGGTATTGATGTACTTCAGATTTCAAATTTTCAGATTGGAGGAGCACAACCTGTATACATATACATGAAAGCAGATTTATCCTATGAATTGGCTCACAGAGTTATGAAGGCCAAGAAACCCCATGATCAGCTATCTGCAAATTGGAAAGTCAGCGACATAATTCAGTCTGAGTCCAAAGGATTGAGAGCTAGGAACCAATGGTACAAGTTCCAGTCGAGGTTCAAAGATTTAAAACCACTGATGTGAGAGGGCAGAAGATAATGAATGTCCCAGCTCAGGTAGAGAACAAATTCACCCTTCCTGTACTTTTTTGTTCTGTTAAAGCCCTCAACACATTGGATGATGCCTGCCCACATTAATAAGAGTGATCTTTACTCAGCCTACTAATTGAAATTGCTAATCTCTTCAGAAACACCCTAAGACACACTCAGATATAATATTTTATCAGTAATCTGCGTATCTTTTTGCCCAGTCAACTTGACACGTAAAATTTACCATTCCAGCTTTATACTACTATTATTTTATTTTTGTTCTTTGTTTCGTTGTCTTTTCAACAAAAGAGGTCTTTCCTATTCATGATATCCCAACTCATTGCCTAACAGAGTCCATTCAGTGAACATAGTGGGAGAAAAAAGATTTTAACTGCTTGAAACTCAGCTGGCTAATTAGATATTTTCTAGCTTTGACTGTTAGGAGAATGGCCATCTCATATAAGAAACATGCAAATGTAGCTGTGTCTTTCAGGTCTATTTCTATATCTATCTAAATTTTCAGTGTAAAATGTGAAAAAAATATAGTAAAATGTGAAAAAATATAGTATGAAAAAAATATAAAATGTGAAAAAAGAATTGGAAATCTAGGCATTTTCACAGTTGACCACAGTCTTACCACCTAGGAGGCACAAATACAAATAAATAAATAAATAAACAAATACATATGTATAATTTGCTTCTTTCTATATTATCATTTAAGTATTATTTTTGGCATAATTTTCCAACTGATTAAATATTCTAATAACACATAATTTTAAAGTTGACTTTAACATGGTCATTACACATAGGATGCTTGTATCAAAATTTCAAATGTTTTCTGTGACATTTTGTACATTTTATACAAATACATAATTACCACTTAGATAAAGAAACTCAGATGGGGAATAGTTAAATACTATGTTAACTGAGTCGGTAATGGAGACAGAACTTGAATTCTATCAATCAGATTCTAAAGACTGTTCATTTCATCACAGAATTTCTCCTGACACTAAGACAAATTTATTTTCACAAATGGCAAGATCAGGTAAAATAACTTGGTTCTTAGGTACTAAGTTGTATTTATTTTCATTTATTTATTTTTATTTCAGTAGTTTTTGGGAAACAGGTGGTTTTTGGTTACATAGATAAGTTCTTTAGTGGTGACTTCTGAGATTTTGGTGTACCTGTCACCTGAGCAGTATACACTGTACCCAACATGTAGTCTTTCATCCCTTACCCCTTCTCACCCTTACTCCTGAATCCCCAAGGTCAACTAGATCATTCTTACGTCTTTGAATCCTCATAGCTTAGCTCTCACTTATAAATTAGAAAATACAATGCTTGGTTTTCCATTTTGAGTTACTTAACTTTGAATAATGGTCTCTAATACCACTAGGTTGCTGTAAATGCAATTATTTCCTTCCATGTCATGACTGAGTAGTATTCCATGGTATATAGATACCTCATATTCTTTATCCACTTGGCTATGGGCAGTTAGGCAGTTCCATATTTTTGAATTTGCAAATTGTGCTACTATAAACGTGTGTGCAAGTGTCTTTTTCATATTCTTTTTTATATTCTTCTTTTCCTCTGGATAGATATTCAGCAGTGGGATTACTGAATCAAATGGTAGTTCTACTTTTAGTTCTTAAGGAATTTCCATAAAGTTTTTCATAGTGGTTGTACCAGTTTACTTTCCCACCAACAGCATAAAAGTGATCACTTTTCCCATATCTACGCCTACATCTTTTTTCTTTTCTTTTTTTTTTTTAAGTGGCCAATTGTGAAGAAGTAAGGAATAAAGTGGTATCTCATTGTGGTTTTAATTTGAGTTTCTCTGATAATTAGTGATGTTGAGCAGTTTCCATATGTTTGTTGACCATTTGTGTAATTTCTTTTGAGAATTTTCTATTCATGTCCTTAGCCCACTTTTTGAACAGATTATTTATCTCTTGCTGATTTGAGTTCCTTGTAGAATCTGAATATTAGTCTTTTGTCAAATGCATAGTTTGTGAATATTTTCTCCCATCATGTGAGTTGTCTGTTTGCTGATTATTTATTTTGCTGTGCAGAAACTTTTTAGTTTAATTATATCCCATCTATTTATCTTTATCGTTGTTTTTGTTGCATTTGCTTTGAGTTCTTGGTCATGAACTCTTTGCCTAAACTAGCTGTCTAGAATAACTGTCTAGAAGAGTTTTTCTGATGTTATCATCTAGAATTTTTATATTGTCAGGTCTTAGATTTAAATTGAAGTCTTTGATCCATCTTGAGTTGATTTTAGTATAAGGTGAGAGAGAACAGTTTCATTCTTCCACATGTGGCTTGCCAATTATCCCAGCACAATTTGTTGAATAGGGTGCCCTTTCCCTACTTTATAATTTTGTTTGCTTTGTTTAAGATCAGTTGGATGGAAGTATTTGGCTTTATTTCTGGGTTCTCTATTCTGTCCCATTGATCTATGTGCCTATTTTTATATTTATACCATACTGTTTTGGTAACTATAGCCTTGTAATATTGTTGGAAGTCAGATAATGTGATGCCTCTGGATTTGTTCTTTTTGCTTAGTCTTGCTTTGGCTATGCAGGTTCCTTTTTGGTTCTATATGAATTTTACAATTATTTTTCTACATCTGTGGAAAATGATGATTATATTTTGATCAGAATTGCATTGAAGTTATAGATTGCTATTGGCAGTATGAGTATTTTGACAATATTGATATTACACATCCGTAAGCATGAGGTGTGTTTCCATATGTTTGTGTTATCTATGATTTCTTTCAACAGTGTTTTGTAGTTTTACTTGTAGAAATCTTTCACCTGTTTGGTTAGGTATATTCTTGAGTATTTTTTTGAGCTGTTTTAAAAGGGGTTGAGTAGTTGATATGATTATCAGCTTGATTGATGTTGGTGTATATCAGTCCTACTGATTTGTGTACCTCGATTTTGTATCCTGAAACCTTACTGAATTCATTTATCAGATCTAGAAGTTTTTTGGCTGTGTTTATAGTTTTCTAGGTATATGATTATACTTTTATGTCATCAGTGAACAGCGAGAGTTTGACTTCTTTTTTCTCTGTTTTGATGTCCTTTATTTCTTTCTCTTTTCTGATTGATCTGACTAGGTCTTCCAGTACTATGCTGAATATAAATGGTGAAAGTGGGCATTCTTGTTTTGTTCCAGCTCTTTGCAAGAATACTTCCAATTTGTCCCTGTTCAATATAATGTTGAATGTGGGTTTGTCATAGACAGATTTTGTTACCTTGATGTATGTCCCTTCTATGCTGATTTTGCTGAGGCTTTTCATAATAAAGGGATGCTGGATTTTGTCAAATGCTTTTTTTGCATCTGCAGAGATGATCATGTTATTTTTGTTCTTAATTCTGTTTATGTGATATATCACATTTATTGATTTGAGTATGGTAAACTCTTCCTGAATCCCTGGTATGAAACTCACTTGATAATGGTGAATTATCAGTTTTATTTGATGCTGGATTAACTACTATTCTGTTGAGGATTTTTGCATCTGTGTTCATCATGACTATTGGTCTGTAGTTTTATTCTTTTGTTACATCCTTTCCTGGTTTGGGTATTAAGGTGACACTGGCTTCGTACAATGATTTAGGGAGAATTTCCTCTTTCTCTATCTTTTGGAATAGTTTCAGTAAGATTGGTATCACTTCTTCTTTGAATGTCTGAGAGAATTCATCTGTGAATCCATCTGGTCCTGGAGTTTTTTTGTTGGCAATTTTTAAAAATTACCATTTCAGTCTCACTGTTTGTTATTGGTCTGTTCAGAGATTCTATAACTTCCTGGTTTAATCTAGGAGAGTTGTATATTTCCAGAAATATATCCATCTCCTTTAGGTTTTCTACTTTGTGTGAAGGTGTTCATATTAGCCTTGAATTATCTTTTTTAATTCTGTGGTATCGGTTGTAATAGCTCTCATTTCATTTCTAATTGAGCTTATTTGGATCTTCTCTCTTCTTTCTTTAGTTAATCTCCCTGATGGTCTATCAATTTTATTTATGTTTTCAAATAACCAGGTTTTTGTTTCATTTATCTTTTGTATTTTGTTGTTGTTGTTGTTGTTTTAATTTTATTTATTTCTTCTGTGATCTTTGTTATTTCTTTTCTTCTGCTGGGATTGTTCCTGGTTTGTTCTTGTTGGGTGAGAGCTTAGATTGTATATTTTTGTTCTTTCGGACTTTTTGATGTCAGCATTTAATGCTATGAACTTTCCTCATTTAATGCTATGAACTTTCCTTTGTATACAGCACAAATTATGTGCTGTGTACCAGAGGTTTTTATAGGTTATTTCACTATTATTATTCAGTTTAAATAACATTTGAATTTCTATCTTGATTTTATTATTTTCCCAAAGATCATTCAGGAGGAGATTATTTAATTTTCATGTATTTGGACCATTTTGAGGACTCCTTTTAGTGTTGATTTTCAATTTTATTCCACTGCAGTCTAAGAGGAAGTCATATTTCTTAAACTTTACCTTAGCTCCTAGCATTGTCGTTGACACATAGCAGAGAGTTTCAAAACTGGCTGCACATTGTTTAGAGATTTAAGTTATGAACTAGATAGAAATATTTGTGTTTTTTATATTTAGACCTTTCTAAAGTATGAGTTACAAGTTTTACTACATCATTTTATGATTTCTTAATTTTTATTCCCAAATATTTCTCACAGAAATTATTGTTTTTGTTTTTTTATTCAGATAAAGAACATAGACTGAGATCTTGTTTCCTTAACAACCTACTCAATACTATGTTAAATTTGGCACAACTAGATACATTAGCATAGATGTCTTATAGAAGACCTTGGAGACAGTAAGTTTAGGGTTTTTAGAAATAAATGTTTATAAAGGTGGTTTAAAAATCAACAATTATGAAAACAACAACAAAAATAGAAGCATATTTTTGTAATATACTAGCAGTAATAGAATGACTGTATAAAATAAATTAGAATATCTTCTTCTACAATTAAATTTCACATTAATCTTTTTTTTTAATCCATTAAGTCACCACAGAACGGAGCAGAAATGGAGGCATAAAGCTGACTGTAAAATAAACATAAAAACAAAATAGCCTTATCCAGAAAGTAGTAAAACCATTTATAGGAGTATTATCAATATTAGTTTAATGTCATTATATAAAATAATTATATAGTTTAAAAGGAATTTTTTTCCACAAGAGTAGATGCTGAAAAATACTTAATTACTTGCTTTAGAAATGTGTATGAAAGCTCAGTTTTTAGAACTGTTCACTTTCTCTGCCTCTCTTTCTCTTCCAAAGTATAAAATAAGACATAATTTCAATATGAGACAACTTATATTTTATTACTGTCAAAGTAATAAGGTTCTAAGTTTATGATCTGATGAAGTCTGTGTTAGACTGTGTTTAAAAATAAGTTAAATAGAGGAGTTCTCTATCTTTCATGATTTTAAAATTTAATTTTATTTCATTCAATTATAAATTTTAATAGATCAATAAATTTTCCATGTCATCTGTCTGTCCAGGAATGTGAAATTATTCTATCATATTACATAGTTCAAAATCCCATTGCTATTTGAAATTAGTAGAAAACTGAATCAATTATATTTTCCATTGTCAATACTCTACTATATCTGTGACACTAGATACTGACTCTTATATTATCTCAATGTGAAATACGCCTAATCTGAAAGGTATTCATTTTGGTATTCTGGGAACTGATCAAATTATACTGGGCAGATTTTTCTGTCCATAAAAGCATTTGCATTGTACTCTTAGCAATGACATGTAAACGAGATCAATGTATAAATAAGCAATATTGCATCATCTTATTTTGTCATGAAAGAATCTTAATAATCAAACAGTGCTTATATCAGACAAACTAATTTTCATTCAGAAAATATACAGTTTGTCTCCTACATATCCCCCCCTCAATGATTTTGTATGAGCTCCTTTCCACAGGCAGATATTTTCAATATGATTTTATTACTTAAATTTATTAATCTGACAGAAACATTTCAAATTACAAAATTTTTCAATCAATATGTTCCAGTTGACTAAAAACTACTTTGGCCATGTTCGCTTGATACTTTATATGCTTAGAATGAAACCAAGTGTGATACCTAGAAAAAAACCTATACACAGATATAGTTTCAAAAAATAAAACCTGGCTTCATCTAAAATCTCATCAAAAAGACTAGATCTGCTTTCTAATCAGAGCATCTTACAGCAGTAAAAACTATGGAAAAAAAGCAGTATAAGTCATGGTGTGGCACGTAGAAACTCAACACATAAGCTTCTTTTATGCGTTGTATGATGTGATACTTACGCTGGTTTGTTTTTACAGCTCGCAACATCTTTATGTAAAATTCTTGTAGAATTTTATGAGATTCTGATCACTGTACTTATTAATGTTATGAAATACCACAGGGAATCAAAGCCAAAATGTGTATAATTTTGTTTATCATGATGTTTTGTTAGATTATGATTGGATGTAATCATGTATGTCAAATATTAAGATTTTTTTTTTATTACAAAGGACTTTTGCTATATATTGATATATTAAGCTATAAAACCAGGAAGTTCTATTAGGCTCTTTCCAAGCTAAAGTCTCTGGTTTCTGCATTTCTTTTTGGTTATTCTACGTCATTGATCTAAGGTGCAATTCAGTATCTAATACCTAGTATCTAATTCCCAGCAGTCTCATTGGATTGTAGTTCCCCATGATTCCCACGTATTTTTTAGAATGGGGTGCGACTTCATTTTTGCTTCACTGAAAAAATTGCAAGGCTTTTTTTCCAAGGATTGTTGGCTTGAACTCTGGATGGTGATAAAAATGCACCACCTTATCTGCATTCTCTCTGGCTATATTGCATTGAGCAATCTGTAACCTAAAAGAATGAGTTTTCCATTCATAGCCAATGATACTTTTCATCCTCTTGGATTATTTCCTCTCATTGCCATCACTTTATCACATTTTTTAGTTGATGTCATAGCAGATTCTATTTCCTATGATTTTTCACTAACCACTAATCTAAATTTGACTAAAATAAATCTTAACTCACATGAACAACAACAAAAATCAACTATTTGTGGTCTTTAGTACAGTATCACAAGTATAAGTACTTTTACCTGTTAGCTAATCCCAACCCTATGCAGTAATCTCTGGTAGTTATTATTTTAAACATCTGTGATTTTTAAAACAAACTAATTGGAAAATGGTTGTCTTTTCACTCTGCATATTAAACTATGTGCCTTACCACATGTTTACACTTTTTGGTAAGTATTGCAATGTTCTAACCTCAGTATGAAATGGCTGCCTAGAAGCAAGAAACATAACTTCCTATAGATATCATAAGGTATAATAAGTTAGTTAAGTAGGGAACTGAAGCAAAGAGCTCATGGTCCACTAGAAAGAAGAGCTTCCAGATGATATAGTTATATGTGAATGGGGATCTGTGGTTGATTGTTCAAAAGAAGTTCAATATCTGGATTTCATACACAATGTACCTTTTTAAAAAATGTTGTTTAATAATTTATTTTTGAAAAGTGATTAGCTAAGAAAATGTTGTCTATGGCCCCCATCTATATTTTGGGCTAGCAGTGTTCAACCTATTTAAAGTTACTTAAAATAACCAAAGTTATATTTTAAGTAGAGTATTTTAATTGAAATATTTTACTGTAACTCCTTTTATCATAGAGGCTTTCTAAGTTATATCCACCTGCACAGAGTAATAACATTTATCAATGCATTATTCAATATGCACTTAGCAAACATAATGTTGTATGTATTTACAAAGACAGGAATGTTTACAAAGAAATCAGACTTGAGAAATCTGGACAAAAAAGCATCTTCCACCCTATCCTCAGCTGTTCACTGGGGAATTGTGAATATTTTCTGAACTAGATGCTATCAGATCTGTATTTCCGAGTTCAGGTATTAATTTAGGCAGTATAATGAGCAATACATTTTGATTAAAAGGGAGCAACAGACATCAAATCTCGAGAAACACTAATTGTACTAGGAAACAAAATCACTTCAAAGAACCCCATCTCAAAGAAGCTAATCACATAGCTACACAAAGACATTTTCTTTTCTTTCATAAAAGATGTATTAGCAATAGGGCTACAAAACAATACAAAGAAATCCAGATATGTGAGAATCTGATTAAACATTAAAAATGAACCAGATAAAATATAAGCAGATCACTTAGAAATGACTTCAACTGGAGAAACCAGAGAAGTGGCTGTGAAGACATAAAAATAAAAGAGCAAACTTTAAATAATTTTTTCAAAATTGGTGATTAATTTCTTCACTGAGCTCTGGGGAAGTTTCCTACACAATTATTCATTTTTAAATGGGTACACTGCAAAACCATCTCTCAACCACACTTCTTCCACAGCCTTTTTCTGCAATTTTCTGTTCCTTTTGGCAGGAAATTTCCCAAAATAATTGTCTATATTTTTTATCTATATTTTTTCTTTATTTCTTTATTTCATTTTATTCAAGATTTCATCTCCAACCAAATCAAAAAACAGTCTTGTCCAACTCACAGGTTTTATCTGTATAACTAAAACAGTGCTTTATTATCTTCCCTCCTCTTATGTGACCTATTGGTTGTGTTTGATGTAAGTTAATCTCTCCCTCCACTTAGGTATATTTTCTTCATTTGGATTCTAAGACAACAGTCCCGTATTTATTCTCCTTTCTTACTGGTTGTTACTTTTCAATTTCCTTTGCTTTTTACTACACTTTTCTAAGTCTCTTACTATTGAAGAGTCTCAGGGCTCATTTCGGGTGATTGTTTCTTCACTAACTATATTCACTCACTTATTTATGTAATTTAATGACTTTCAATAATACTCATATATATGCCATGACTCTTAAACTTATATTACCTCTCCAGGCCTCTGTATGTAATTCCAGACTCTTATGTCTAAATGCATAACCAAAATCTCTATTTGAATGCTTACCTTATATTTCAAACTTACCATGTAATCTGATCTTCCTTCTCAAACCTACTGCATGCATAGTATCTCCATTTTTGTGAATGGCAAATCTATTCTTTGAGTTGGACTAATCAAAACCTTGATTTCGTGTTTGATTGCCTCCCTTCATATGGAAACCCCAGATATTCCATCAGGAAATCTGATTGTTTTGTTAGAGATCTCTCAAGAATACAGTCACATTTGTTTTAACTCACCTGTTACAACTCTAGTTTGAACCACATCATCTCTTTTCTCCATTGTGATTATCCTGATTGAGTCATCATTTTCTTTTAGGCAGACTACTACTATAGCCTTCCAGCTTGTCTCCTTGCTTTCAATATTGACCATTTATAACTACCTTTTAAAATATATGGCAGGCCTCATCAGCCCTCCCTACAAAATCCATGCCTTCTTTTCTTTCCTTTTTTTAAAGATATGAAGTCTCACTCTGTCACCCAGGCTGGAGTGCTGTGACATGATGTGATCACACACTCTGCTGCCTTGAACTCCTGGGCTCAGGGAATACACCTTCTTATCCTCCTGAGAAGCTGGGATTACAAGCATGGGCCACCATGTCCCAATCAATGACTTCTTAACTCTAAGCAAGAGACAAGACTTACAATAGCCAACATAATCATCCATTACGCTGATCTCTCTGATGTTATATCTGCTACCTTCTCTGTTTCTTGAACTATTCCACGTGCATTGTCCTCATTGCTCTTCTTTGAGCAGGCATTCTACCACCTTAAGGTCTTGCACTGGCTTTCTTCTTTGACTAGAATGATTTTACTTCTACATAGCTTCAAAACCTTTCTTGATCAATTGGTTGTTGCTCACTGCTTTTCATAACTTCAACGATTGACACAGCTGCAGAGTACTCCTAATCCTCTGCTGTCTTTTATTTATTTCTGTACTGCATATCAATTTCTACATATCATGATTACTGTTCTTATGTTTATTCCCTGTTACCCACTGATAGTATATAAAGTCCACAAGGAAAAATGATTTTCATATTTTCTCCCTGATGTACTCCAGCTTCCATATGAAATACTCAGGAAGCATTTGCTATACAAGTAAATTAGAAAGATGAAGAGATAGAAAAAAAGTGAAAAGAGGGTTTGGAAACATGAAGGACTGATTGAGAAGGTAAAAGTTATATTTAATTAGAAATTCAGAAACAGATTTAAGAGAAATAATGCAAGAAAAAAAAATCCCCAAAAAATCAAGGATGAATTTATCTATAACTAAAACAACAAAACAGCAGAGCACCAAGAGCAACAAACAAGCTGTTAGAAGGAGAGTCAACACTGGTTACAGCCTTCTCATAAGCAGCAATGAATCACAAATGACTATTTTGTTTTATTGTTTCTAAAATTTCATATATATTTTGGCAATTTTTAAGATGTATAGTGATTAATATGAAAATAATGTGCTAAAAATTATAAAATTATAGTACATTCCCTGAGGAAAAAGTGATTTTAAATTTTATCAGTAAAATATATACTAATCATATTTATATAACCTAGTTCAGCCCTAAATAAGCTCATTCTCAAAACTTTTATATGAAAAGTAAATTGTGCAAGGGAGAACACACATGATTGAATTAAAATCACAATTAGTATATGTATTAAGTAATTGTAAAATGTGATCATATTAAATATTCATAATATTTTCTTTAAATATCTAAAATAGAATCTTACTTAAGAGTGATTTGAAACCAAATATTATTCAACTAACTGACTTATTTTTTAGTAAATTTGTATAATTCTTATATTTGCTAATTAGTGCTTATTTTTTTTTCTTATTTGTCTGTAATTAGAGCTTACACTTATACTGGCTACACTATAAATACCTATCAATTTTATTCATTATATATATTTCACCTATAATATTATTTGTTCTTAGCACTTGTGTATTAAAATTTTATGAAGTATTTAATTTTCAAAGCAATTAATAAGAAGTGTTAGAATAGTACTTAAGCATTGTAGAGATGAAAAAATCAAACAAAAGTAAAAATATTTTGAAGCTGTTATAACTAGCACATTGACAGATCAAGACTGAACTTGTGTCTAGATTCATTCTTATTTTGATGGCATTCCTTGTACATATTTTTTTGTGGGGAGGATTACAGGCACTCACCAACATGCCTAGCTAATTTTTGTATTTTTAGTAGAGACGGGTTTCACCATGTTGGCCAGGATGGTCTTGATCTCTTGACCTTGTGATCTACCCTGCTACTTGGCCTCCCAAAGTGCTGGGATTACAGGCATGAACCACCATGCCTGGGCTAATAATGTGCTTTCAAAAGGAAACTCATATAGTAGTGCTGGAAGTGTAAAATGATTTATTAATTGTTTAAATCACTGAGTTTGTTATCATTTATCACAGAAGCAATACAAATTAATATGATGATGCAATTTCCTTTTGACAAGACCATTTACTCAGTTATTTCACCAAAATGTTTCCATGTCCATTAAGACCTATTTAAATGTCACTTTCTCTGTGATGTCTGTTCTGTTACATTTTTCCAGAAAAATTAGAAAATGCATCTAACATAAATTTGTCTGATCTTATAGAACCTAACATAATATATTATAAATAGTTACCCTCAGCATCCCCAACAAAATATAAGTTCTTCAGAAATACAATTATTATCTTCATTGCTACATCCTCAAAACTTAAAGTCATTGGACACAAAATAAGGGCTCAGTTAATAATTATTGTTTGAATTTGAATTTATCAATTATTAGAAAATGAATATTTAAAAATGTTAATCATGGAAAAAATAATGATAAATGTGTTTAAGTATCTATGGTTGAAATATATTAGGATAGGGATGGGTGCAGTGGCTCATACCTATAAACCCAGCAGTTTGGGAGGCCAAGGCGGGCAGACGACCTGAGGTCAGGAATTTGAGCCCAGACTGGCTAACATGGTGAAACCATGTCTCTACAAAACAAAAACAAAAACAAAAACAAAAACAAAAAACAAAACAACAAGAAAAAACTGGGCATGGTGGCAGGCCCCTGTAATTCCAGCTATTTGGGAGGCTGAGGCAGGAGAATCACTTGAACCAGGGGGATGGAGATTGCAGTGAGCCCAGACTGTGCCACTGCACTTCTGGGTGACAGAGTGAAACTCTGTCTAAAAATAAAAAAAAAAAAAAGAAGAAGAAGAAGAAAAAAGAAAAGAAAAGAAATGAAAAGAAAAAAGATAGTAGGTTAGTCACTGTCTACTAAGGTCTCTGCCAGGGCCTGGGATTACAGAGTTAAAAAAGAACACAATCCTCTATTTTTCTCTTGGGGCTCCAATCATATTACATTAATGTATAAAAGAAGGACTAGAATTGTATTATATAAAAGTATAATCACAAATAAAAATACAAAAAAAAAGATTACATGATAAAAATATACCAAGTAAATACATGTAAAATGTCAGTAAACTTACTTTTATTATTCAAAGACCTTTTGAAGCATATCTCTATAAGAAGTTGAGGATGCTTTATTCCAATGGTGCAAAACATTTCTTTGTTTAGAAAAATCACTGGATGCACACTGTATTAACTAAAAAAAAAATCAAAGAGCCACTTCTGAAATACATTTTAAAGCATCATATATCCAGATAGTTAAATCTCAACTAATATTTTAAATAGGTATGTTTGTAACAGGCAGAATCACATTACTGCAGATTACATATCCTAAGCAAATTCTTTGTAAAGTGCATATTGATGCTTATCCTTGAGAGATACACCTGTCTTCTTGTTACAGTAGTTAACTTACGGAATATTTGAAGCCACAGTATAAGCTTAGAGAAGGGGAAGAGAATATTTGGAAAAAGCCTCTTGGGCTATAAGTTAAAAAGCAGAAGGGGTAAGCAAACATAGAACAGAGAGTAATTACTACGCCCATAAATATTCTGGAATCAGTCTTGTTGTTTTATTATTATTATGTTTTAATTTCTGGGGTATATGTGCAGAAATTGCAGGTTTGTCACATAGGTATACATGTGCCATTGTGGTTTGCTGCATCCATCCCCCCATCATCTACATTAGGTATTTCTCCAATGCTATCCCTCCCCTATTTCCCCACCTTCCAACAGGCCCTGGTGTGTGACATTCCCCTCCCTGTGTGCACGTGTTCTCATTGTTCAACACCCACTTATGAGTGAGAACATGTGGTGTTTGGTTTTCTGTTCTTGTACCAGTTTGCTGAGAACGATGGTTTCCAGCTTCGTCCATGTCCGTGCAAAGGACATGAACTCATTGCTTTTTATGGCTGCATAGTATTCTATGGTGCATATGTGCTACATTTTCTTTATCCAGTCTATCACTGATGGGCATTTGGGTTGGTTCCAAGTCTTTGCTACTGTAAACAGTGCTGCAATAAACATACATGTGCATATGTCTTTATAATAGAATGATTTATAATCCTTTGGGCATATACCTAGTAATGGGATTGCTAGGTCAAATGATATATCTATTTCTAGATCCTTGAGGAACCGCCATACTTCCACAATGGTTAGACAAATTTACACTACTACCAACAGTGTAAAAGTGTTCCTATTTCTCCACATCATCTCCAGCATCTGCTGTTTCCTGATTTTTAATGATCATCATTCTAACTGGCATGAGATGGTATCTCAGTGTAGTTTTGATTTGTATTTCTCTAATGACGAGTGATGATGAGCATTTTTTCATATGTTTCTTGGTCTCATATATGTCTTCTTTTGAAAAGTATCTGTTCATATCCTTTGCCCACTTTTGAATGGGTTTGTTTGTTTTTTCTTGTAAATCTGTTTTAGTTCTTTGTAAATTTTGGATATAAGTCCTTTGTCAGATGGGTAGATTGCAAAAAAATTTTCCAATTTTGTTGGTTGCCAATTCACTCAATGATTGTTTTGCTGTAAAGAAGCTCTGGAGTTTAATTAGATCCCATTGTCTATTTTGGCTTTTGTTTCCAATGCTTTTGGTGTTTTAGTCATGAAGTCCCTGCCTATGCCTATGTACTGAATGTTGTCTACAAATAGAGACCATTTGAATTTCTCTTTTCCTAATTGAATATCCTTTATTTCATTTTCTTGCCTGACTGCCCTGGCCAGAACTTCCAATACTATGCTGAATAGGAGTGGTGAGAGAAGGCATACTTATTTTGTGCCAGTTTTCAAAGCGAATGCTTCCAGTTTTTGTCCATTCAGTATGATACTGGCTGTGAGTTTGTCATAAATAGCTCTTATTATCTTGAGATAGGTTTCATTGACACCTAGTTTATTGAGAGTTTTTTTAAACCAGTCTTGTTTTGAGAGAGATAAAATGACTGTTCTTAATATCCATTATGAAAAAAATTATGCAGGGAAGAACTCTTGATCACTGTCTTAAAAACAGTGTAACAGTAAACAAATGTCTCAAATGTTCACTATTTCTGTTTCTCTGTTGTTAAAACAAATAGTAGTACACACCTTAATTACACTGATAATTAAATAAGATAATGCTTGTAAGTGAAGCATTAAGCACTGCACCCAACATAAAAGATTAATACATTATAGTTAGAAAAATACAAGAAGTTGATCCACATAGAAACAATAAAATGAAACATTTTGATGAGATGGGTTGAACAAATTGATTACATTTTCTTTCTCTCTAAATGTGATAGAATAAAAAGGAAAACAGGTTTAAGACGAATAAACTTAAGGCAAAAATACAGTAATGCAAAATGAATACTATTTTAGAATCAGACCAAATTATTTCTAGAAGTATAGAGCACAGTAGAAGAGTTTGCCAGAAAATCTAAAAGGCTTGAAAAAACTCAAACTCATATATGAAAGATAGGCAGCAACTAAAACAATTGATATTTTCCTGTTGAATGCTGAGCTGGGAGCCCACTAAACATGAATACTCATTACCTAGAGGTACCAACTCTGGTCAGCAACATTAACTATGTTGTCTCCCTTTAAATTGAAAATCATTAAAACCTTTTTCTGGAGGAGAAGTGTGCCAAAATATCTGAAGAAAGACTTGCAACGTATTTCCCTGAAGAAATATGGCCTATGGATTGTGAAAGACAAAGTTCCCACATACCGTGGCCAAAATATTTAGAAACAAAAAATAATCACACAGATGTAGACATTGTGAAGATTTTCTCCCACTCTGTGGGTTAGTTGTTTACTCTGCTGACTGTTCCCTTTGCCATGCAAAAAAGTTCTTCAGGTTAATTATGTCCCAATGATTTTTGTTTTTATTGCATTTGCTTTGGGGTTCTTGATCATGAAATTCTTGCCTAAGCCAATGTCTAGAAGGGTTTTTCTAATGGTATCTTCTAGAATTTTCAGTTTCACATCTTAGACTTAAGTCATTCATTCATTTTTAGTTGATTATTGTGTACAGTGAGAGATTAGGATCCAGTTTCACTCTCCTACATGTGGATAGCCAATTATCCCAGAATCATGTGTTGAAAAGGGTGTCCTTTCTCCACTTTCTGTTTTTGTTTGCTTTGTTGAAGATCAGTTGACTCTAAGTATTTGAGTTTAATTTTGGGTTTTCTATTCCATTCCATTGGCCCATGTGCCTATTTTCATATCCATGCCATACTGTTGTGGTGAATATGACCTTATAGTATAGTTTGAAATCAGGTAGTGTGATGCCTCCGGATTTGTCCTTTTGCTTAGTCTTGCTTTGGCTATGCAGGCTTTTTTTTTTTTTTTTTTTTTGCTTCCATATAAATTTTAGAGTTTTGTTATTTTTATTCCCCTCATTCTGTGAAGAATGATGGTGGTATTTTGATGGTAATTGCATTGAATTTGTACATTGCTTGTGGTAGTATGGTCATTCTCACAATATTGATTCTACTTATCAATGGTCATGGAATGTGTTTCCATTTGTTTGTGTCGTCTGGTTTCTTTCAGCAGTGTTTTGTAGTTTTCATTGTAGAGGTCTTTGACCTCCTTGGTTAGGCATATTCTTAAGTATTTTTTTTTTTTTGCAGCTATTGTAAGAGTGATTGAGTTACTTATTTGACTCTCCACTTGGTCGCTGTTGCTATAGAAAAGAGCTACTAATTTTTGTACATTAGTATTGTATCCAGAAACTTTTCTGAATTCTTCTATTAGTTCTAGGAACTTTCTGGAGGAGTCTTTAGGGTTTTCAAGGTAAACAATCATATCATCAGAAAACAGTGACAGTTTGACTTCCTCTTTAACAGTTTCAGTTTCAATGCCGTTTATTTTTTCTCTTGTCTGATTCCTCTGGCTAAGGCTTCCAGTACCATGTTGAAGAGGAGTAGTAAGAGTGTGCATCGTTGTCTTGTTTCAGTTCTCAGAGGGAATGGTTTCAACATTTCCCCCTGCAATATTATGTTGGCTGTGGGTTTGTCATAGATGACCTTTATTACACTGAGATATGTCCCTTGTATACTGATTTTGCTAAGAGTTTTAATCATAAAGTGATGCTGAATTTTGTTAAATGCTTTTTCTGCATCTATTGAGATGATCATGTGATTTTTGTGTTTAGTCTGTTTATGTGGCATATCACATTTATTGACTTGCATGTGTTAAACCATCCCAGTATTCCTGTTATGAAACCCACTTGGTCATGATGTATTATCTTTTTGATATGCTATTGGATTCAGTCAGCTAGTATTTAATTAAGGATTTTAGCATCTATGTTCATAAGAATATTCATCTGTAGTTTTCTTTTTTGATTATGTCCTTTCCTAGTTTTGTTATTAAGGTGATTCTGGTTTCATAGAATGAATTAGGGATGGTTCCACAATGTATACATCTGATAAAGGACTAATATCCAGAGTCTACAATGAACTCAAACAAACCAGTAAGAAAAAAAACAAAAGAACCTATCAAAAAGTGGGCTAAGGACCTAAATAGACAATTCTCAAAAGAAGATATACAAATGGCCAACAAACATATGAAAAAAATATCAATATCACTAATGACCAGGAAATGCAAATCACAACCACCTTACTACTGCAAAAATGGCCATAATCAAAAAATTTTTAACGAAAGGTAGATGTTGGCATCAATGTGGTGATCAGGGAACACTTCTACACTGCTACTGGGAATGTCAACTAGAACTATCACTATGAAAAACAGTGTAAAGATTCCTTATAGAACTAAAGGTAGAACTACCATTTGTTCCAGCAATGCCACTACTGGGTATCTCCCCAGAGGAAGTCATTATACAAAACAAACAAACAAACAAACTTGCATACACATGTTTATAGCAGCACAACTTACCATTGAACAATTGTGGAGCTAACACAAATGCTCATCAATCAAGCAGTGAATAAAGAAACTGTGGTATATATATATATGTGTGTGTGTGTGTGTGTGTGTGCGTGTGTGTGTGTATGAGATATGTCCCTTGTATCCTGAATTTTCTAAGAGTTTTAATCACAAAGTGATGCTGAATTTTGTTGAATGCTTTTTCTGCATCTATTGAGATGATCATGTGATTTTTGTGTTTAGTTTTGTTTATGTGACATATCACATTTATTGATATATTGTGTGTGTATATGTGTGTATATATGTATGTGTGTATATGTATTATATATTATATATATTATATAATACATATATATTATTACTTATATATAATATGTATATAATACATATTATATATTATTACTTATAATAATACTTATATAATACATATTATATAGTATATATATACTATAATATATAGTATATATTATATACTGTGTCTGTATATATATCATAGATATATTTATTATATATATATTATATATATATACACACACATATATATACACGCACATATATATATACGCACATATATATACACACATATATACATATGATGGAATATGTATACCTACATAATAATACATGATGTTAATAGTATTCCATATATACATATATAATATACATATATACATGTATATATGATGGAATACTATTCAGCCTTAAAAAGAAATGAATTAACAGCATTTGCAGCAATATGGATGATCTTGGAGACTATTACTCTAAGTGAAGTAACTCAGGAATGGAAAATCAAACATTGTACAGTCTCACTGATGTGTGGGAGCTAAGCTATGAGGACACAAAGGCAGGAGAATGATACAATGGACTTTGGGGACTTAGGGGAAAGAGTGGGAGGGGATCGAGGGATAAAAGACTACAAGTATGGTGCAGCCTATTCTCCTTTTATACTGCTTGGGTGATGAATGCACCAGAATCTCACAAATCACCACTAAAGAACTTACTCATGTAACCAAATACCAAGAACTTACTCATGCACTCCAATAACATATGGAAAAAAATAAAAAATAAAAATACTCAAAATATTGAAAATAACAATAATAAACAGTTAGGAAAACCAGTATCATGAAACAAGGATGCAAAAGTGGAATAAAAAATAAAAACAATCAAATTACCTAAACTTAGGGGAAATTAAAACAACAGCAATATGTGATATAGGCATACCTCAAAGATATTGAGGGTGCAGTTCAAGAGGTGTGAAATAAAGTAAATATCACATTAAATGAGGCACAAAAATCTTTTGGTTTCCTAGTACATAAAAAGGTGTTTACACTATACTGTAGTCTATTAAATGCAATAGCATTATATATTTAAAAATAACTTTTTTAATTAAAAAAACTTTAGGTAAAAATGCTAACAATTATCTGAGCCTTCTGTGAGTCATCTTTTGATTGGTGGAGGGTCTTGCCTCAATGTTAATAGCTTCTAACTGATCAGGGTAGTAGTAATTTAAGGTTAGGGTGGCTTTGGCAATATTTTGAAATAAGACAGCTATGGTTGTTCTTCCAGAACAATCAGCTTTTCCTTTCATGAAAGATTTTTCTGTAGCTTTGAAAAAGAGTATCATGAAAGATACTCTTTGACAACATTGTCCTCACAGTAGAACTTTGAAAATTGCAGTCAATTCTCTCAAACCTTGTCACTGCTTCATCAACTAAGTTTAGGTAATATTCTCAATACTTTGTTGTCATTTCAACAATGTTCACAGCATCTTCACCAGAAATAGTTTCCATCTCAAGAAAACACTTCTTTTATTCTTCTAGAAGAAGCAACTCCTCATCCTTTCAAATTTGATCATGAGATTGCAGCAATTCAGTCGAATTTTCAGGCTCCACTTAAGATTTTTTATTTTTATTTTTTTAGGTGGAGTTTTGCTCTGTCACCAAGGCTAGAATGCAGCTCTGTATATTAAAAGGTAAAATAATTGTATAGAACATACTTTGATATTTCAACATCTGTTATGGAAGCTAGAGAACAAAGAAAATAAAAGGAAGAGAAAAATTCTAAAATAATGAATATAAAATATCTAAGTGAACTTATTATTGCTACAACTTTTCTTAAAAATAAGAAAAGTTAAGATTAAATACTCAGCAGCAAGACTAAAATAAATTCAAGAATATATAAAAGTTTTAAGAAAAATCCTCAGTAATAAAATGTTTTTGAAAATTAAATATTTCTTAATTTGTTGCTAGGAAGTTCTGGGCAACTGATAATTTAAAAATCATTGCAAAAAGAGACGTACTGTGAAATATCTGGAACAAAAGTAACAATAACTAATATTGCATATGTTTTAACAAACTTTGATCAGAGGAAAGCTACATTTAAATTGGGTAAGTTGATAGCCTTGAAAAAAGGGTTAATATAATATGGTTCTGGAATAATTATGGATACTTCCAGAAAAAAATGTTCAAATATACTTAATACAGATATTTAAGGTAGAGTTATCAAATATATTTAATGTAGCATTAACCTCTACACTCTAGGACTCAAAGTATTACGTGATACAAAATCAAGAAAGTAAACTAATCAGATGAGACACCCTAGAGTTCCACATCAAAGTCTTTGAAAAGCCGGAAAAATAAAACTCCTAAATAATCTTTGAAAACAACGTTTTAGGAAAAGCATGCCTTTTAATGTGTTTTCAGCGTGTATTAGTCTATTCAGTTTTGCTAATCTCTTGGAATAATATATGGCATTTTATATAATTTGTTTCATTTAAAATTGTCATGTTTTAGAATGTTACTGTTCTTGATATCCTGATATATTTTTGAAAATTATTTTCTTCCAAAGTTTAGCAGCATCCCTGGTCATTAAACACTAGGCGACAGTAGCTAGCACGATTCCCCCATAACTTTGCCTTCCCCAATTCTACCCTCTAGTTTTGACAACCAAATGCCTTCAGATATGGCCCAATTTCTCCTGAAAGATAAAATCATCCCTGGTTGAGCACCACTGAACTAGACAAACGGAAGTTATAGAAGGATTTGATGGAAAGAGACACAATCAAAATCTCAAGATTATTTTTATTGATTGCATTTAGGAGCAATTTCAATGTTAATATGAGGGAAAGTATAATAAAGTTTTTTTGTACTTTTTTACACTCCTGAAAAAGAGGTCTTTGGGCAAATTCACCTGTCTAATATCAAAACACACTTTAAAGCTTTGTTATTTAAACTGGAATGCAGGAATTACTAAACAGAGCTAAGAAATGGAACAAACAGTCCAGAAATAGATTAATGCTGCTGAAAAGGTAATGAAATAGGCACCCTCACACAATATAAGGGTAGCAGAATATAATGGTGTAAATTGGTACAATTCTTGGGAAGGTAATTATCTATATGTATCAACTTAATATGTATCAAGTTAATAAAATGTTCATACTTCTGGGAACACATATACTTGTCAGAATATTGTGAAGTTGTTAAGAATTATCTTTATGAAGAGTATGTAATAATATGCAAATTTACCTGTGTCACATTAAGTCAGTATATATCCAGAATACAAAAAAAAAAAATGTATATTCAACATGAACACAATTATGTTAAAAATAATAAAAGTTCAGTAGGGTGTGAAAAAAATTATTTTCTTCCTCAATAGTGGTAGGATGCACTTTATTTTTATATGTTTTTTCTCTCTCTCTTTCTCTCTCTTTCATTTGATCAGGCATAATACTGTACAACCAATTTAGATATATATATTTTAATAACCTATTTATAGCTGTATGCATGTAGTACATGTGTTTATGTTCTAATTTAATCCCTGTAGTTTTTTTCATGTATCTCTTTAATTGTCTTTTCATGTGCACCAATATCCTGTGACTTTGTGATGGGGCATTTATTTGAGACTTTCAACACAGGAGAGATAACTCTTTTTGTCTAAGATGGTCACTAGCTAACTAAAGTATTTTAAAATTCACTACTTGCATTGCATAAACTTTGTGCCTTTTCTCAATATCATTTCAGATTTACTTTTCTTAATTGCATTTTTCTCTTCCTGCATGTCTGTGTTTGTGTGTGTATCTGTGTGTGTGTGCGTGTGTGTGTGTGTATGTTGGTGCACACATGCATGATTTTACTAGTGAAAGTCTTTGTAGGGCTTCTGTGAGAACTCCATTCCTAATTTGTAACTAAATCCCCATCTTCCTCCCAATCTTCACATAGAAGTTACATTTTAGTGCTTCAGCCATACTATGGAAATCAAACATTTCCCCACAAGTCTATCAGTATAATATAGAAAGATGAATACTAATAAATAAGATATTTTCCCCAATCTTCTCAATTTTCCATTTAACTTTTTTATCTTTTTCAATCTTTTCATTACAATTAAGTTTTCTAATCTCACAACAGCTACCTTATAGGTGAGTTAACATGTCAATAAACTTAAAGCAGTGCCTGGTACTATATAAACATTTGCTGCTGTTTCTAAGTTTCCTTATCAGTTGAGAGTGTTATACATTTTTACAAAACCTATTAATGAATTATGACAAGTCTGAAATATATTCTTTGTGTAGAGCACTGTTTTAATGACCCCGGGATTCAGTGAAACACAAAATACAGCTTTCCCTCAAAGGAGCTTGTAGTCACATACTCATATCTAGAGACATAAGTAAAAAATTAAGGTAAAAGGCAAAATTCCTATAGTATAAACAATTTTAAATCCATGTAAGTAATTATGTCAAATTAGCCTAAGAATTTACAGTAGGAATTTATTTCAATCAATGAAATTTTTTATGTATAACTGCAGTTTTAATGGGAAATTGTTTAAATATTATTAAAAAGTTGATACTATCAATCAGGTCAGGTATTCTTTATCATACTTCAAACCAAATACTTCAGTTTCTCCCAATTCTGGGGGCACTAATGTGGCTAGATACAAAACTCATTTATTTTGAATTTAGTTTTTACATAAAATGGTTACAAGTTTGAATCTTGATATAGTCATCAAAAAGTGACTCTTAGGGCATGTAGTTTTTAAATAGGTACCTGCCTTTTTGAGCTTTCAAATCAAATTTTTAGACCAATTTGTGTTTTGTCTAAAACACGTATATACACACCATATGAACACGTATGTACACGGTATACACACCATCACCAAATGCTACATAAAGAATGAGGAAGCAACACTCTGACTGTGCAGACTCCTTTTTCTCAGCTCTATCTCTCAGATAATGTTGCATGTATTTTCCCATTGATATCTGGGGATTTATGTACTTTATTTCACTGTGCATTGATTGGAGAATAAATCACTGCAATATATTTCTTTTCCATGACTTTGTTATAGATCTATATTTCAGACCAAAGGTTGCTGTCATGTTTTAGTGCTTTTACCACACAAACTACAGATAATCCAATCGGATCAACCAAAATAATTCATTTTTTACTCTGCTAAAAATACAGATGCATGAAAAATGTTTTTGAAAACTTAACAATAGTTAATACATGCTTTTAGTTTTTGAAGACACTTTTTCTTGTTGAGCTATAGAGAGAGAAATATAAGCAAAACCTGAAAAGACAGTTGTTACCAGTGAATATTTAAACCCTGCAATCTGACACAACACAGAAAAATACATTTGTTGAAACAAATCAGCTGCTAGAACATACGTAATAGATTGTCAGTATGGATTTAAGCATTCAATAGTTTATATGATATTCATTCTGTTATTTCCTCTGTATGGCATTTTCTGTACATCTTCAATTCCTAGCACAGTTTCTGACATAAAGTTGTTTTAAAATGTTGTATTAAATTAACCAAGGCAGGCACCATTTATTGTTAGGCAATTTTACTCCTACATTAAAATACAATTAACATGTTTTGATATGTATATTGTAGTAATTATTCAGCTAAAATATATCTTTAAACAAATAAACATAACTCAGAGTAATCATTAAAGGAACTATTTTTTTCCAGCAGTAATAAAATCAGTGGAAAAGAAGTTATGCTACATAAGTGCAGTTATTGTAGGCCCAGTTAGGCCTTGTGTAGAATTAAGACACAGGTCCGGTGTAGTGGCTCATACCTGTAAACCCAGAACTTAGGGAGATCAAGGAGGGTGGATCAGTTAAAGTAAGGAGTTCGAGACCAGCCTGGCCAACATGGTGAAATCCCGTCTCTACTAAAAATACAAAAATCTTGTAAAAATACAAAAAATTAGCAGGGCATGGTGGCATTTGCCTGTTATTCCAGCTGCTCTGGAGGCTGAGGCAGGAGAATCTCTTGAACCCAGAAGGTAGACGTTGCAGCAAGCTGAGCCCCCACCACTACACTACAGCCAGGGTGACAGAGTGAGACTCTGTCTCAAAATATTTAAAATAATAATAATAATAATAAGTAAAACACAGGACTGGGCTGGAGATACTATAAAAGTTTATGAATGTTCTGGCCACTTTAAAAATGACCCAAAGAAGAGTACCTGGCATATAGAAACAACACTAATTCATTTTGAATTTAGCAGTTAAATAAAATGGTTACAAGTTTGAGCATTTGTATACTCATCAAGAAATGATTCTTAGGGAACATGTTGTTGGATAGGTATCCATCACAGATGCCTTCAGTCTTGCTTTTGAAATGTTTCCCCAGAAAGAAAATATACAACATGGAAAAGTAATTTTTTTTTCTTTGAGACATTTTTTTTTTTTTTTGAAACAGACTCTCTCTAGAGTGCAGTGGCACGATCTCAGCTCACTGCAACCTCTGCCTCCCTGGTTCAAGAAACTCTCCTGCCTCAGCCTCCCAAGTAGCTGGGACTACAGAGGCGCACCACCACGTCCAGCTAATTTTTATATTTTTAGTAGAGATGGGGTTTAACTATGTTGTTCATGATAGTCTCAATCTCTTGACTTCATGATCCACCGCCTTGGCCTCCCAATGAGCTGGGATTACAGGCATGAGCCACAGTGCCCGGCCAGAGAGAATTTTTAGTGGTAACAATTGAGATGTTTCAACCAAAAATTTTAGGTTATAATAATGGATCATTATTTTAAGTGACATGGTTTGTAGAAATCCAAAATTTATAAATGCATTATGCATTTAGTAAACACAATTTATGAAAACATTACCATAAATAAGCTTGATGATAAGCTGTCATCAAATGGCCACTTATGAAATTCCCTGGTAAAGCTTAACATTCCAAACCTCAGCCACCTCCACTGGCTGTTGGATATATTTGATAACTGCAATATTTGACTCAACATTTACCCTTTATTCAAAGCTATTAGACATATTCTGAAAAGTCTAGCTCTCCTAACAACAAAATTATAGGAGTTAAATAAAAACAGAATGTATGAATCCATGTAAATTTTGAACCATGAACCATCTTTATTCTCAGTTTCTCAACTCAAATGACTATATCGCAACTTTTACTATACCAACTTTCAAAAATTTTAGAATACCTCCTGGTATTATCAATCTAAGTTCAATATTTGAGTTAGTGACTCAATTTTAAACTGGTTGAACAGATTGCTCATTTATAAGTCAATCTCTGTATTTATATGTCTTAAATTTTATGACTCTACTTTGAATGCTAATAGTTAAAAAATACAATAAAAGATAACCAACATTGACCAAAATCTTATGAAACTCAATATGATATTAAAAAATGAAGCTACATGAGTGGAAAACCTCTCTCTCATATACTTAATATATCCTATATATATATATATGATGCTTGGGAAATTTTGGAGAGTGGATACAGTATGACAATGCCTATATTGTTCTAACTGGCATCAATGTCTTGACTGAGAATGACAATCAAACTCATCAAGTATAATGGGCTTACTCAGTTCATAAGTCATAAATTCCACTTAGCTTTGAAAAAAAAAAGCAAAAGAAAGTATGGAACAAGAAACCGTACAATGTGCACATTTTAAGTATAGTATCTTACGTCTGAGTAATTCTGCCCTTGGAACTTGCAGAGATTCAATGGAATAGGCTGAAAATTTGAGGAAAACCTCAATTCAGAGAAGTCATCAGATTCTGTATCTGGGCCTTTCAGAAATGCATGACCAACACCCATTCTTAAGACTCATCAACTTCAGAAACCCATCAACTTTTTGCTCTTTCCTTAATAAACTGTCTGAAATGAGTCCTAGTGCTTGGTCTGGTACAACTGGCTTCACCAGATATTCAAATTGTTAGATAAACAAGTAACAATGTCTTCAATTATATGTTGCAAGAAGAACTGACCAAACCAAATGTTCACGGACCCCCAAGCTATAGGACAGACCGTAGAATCAGGTATTAACCCTTTCTTCAAATGCTGAGCATCAACGTAGGTTATACGACAAGGCTTAATTAAGTAAATGAAAATCACTTAAAAATGAGAAGACAGGGATACAGGGAGGGGAACATCACATACCGGGGCCTGGGGGGTTGGGAACTGGGGGAAGAATAGCAGGGGGTGGGGGTACTGGGGAGGGATAGCCTTAGGAGAAATACTTAATGTAGATGACGGGGCGATGGATGCAGCAAACCACCACCATGGCATGTATATACCTATGTAACAAACCTGCATGATCTGCACATGTACCCCAGAACTGAAAGTATAATAAATAAATTTAAGAAATAATAATAAAAAACAAAAACAAACAAAAGAGCTTTCCTATTAATATCATATTTGTTGAGAACACACATTTGAAATGAATAATTTCTGTTTTAATATTGCTAAATGTATTCATTTTAATGTAATACAGTGATAATAACACAATCATTACTTTAGAATTCATTTTAAAATGTTTGATATGAAGTGTCTCTTAAATGAATGTACTGCTTCAAAATTTATTTCAATTCACCTTACTTTAAGAAAGATATTAGTTTCTAGTTTCTTAGGAAGACTGACTTTAGCTCTCTATACCATTTTGGTTTTCTAATTATATTTTCAGTGAATGCATTTTATAAACATTTTTTGATTTACAGATACTTAACTGATTAGATATTTAATGGTTGACCTTTCAAATATCTTCTTTTTTCTGACTCGTAATTGGATTAAAATGTACTAACTTAAACTTTTCAAAGTTTTAGAAATAAATATTATTTGCTTATCATTTCCTTCCAGGACATTTGATACACAAAAAAACTGGAATCCTTGTTTAAAAGTACATTGCAGTGATGTGGTAAAAATATGTATATAAATTTGCATGCTTTTCCAATTTATGGTTCTTGAACACATGAATACTTCTTAATGCATGTATGGTATTCATATTACTATACCTTTATGTAATGTGAGAAGACACTATGTGTTTAAATTCCAAAACTCTAATATATGAGTTTTCATTATTATAATTGGCAATTTAAATATTTAACTGCCTGGTCTTTTAATTTGTCTTTACTAATTGGTACCATGATGATATAAAATTTAAGAAGCATATCAGAGAAATATTAATTTTGCATTTTAAATATTTAAATTATATTATGTGATGGTTTTAATTTAACATGAAAGAACATTTTATATATACAGATTATGCCTTGTAAGTTGCTTTTTTAATTTAAATTTTATTTGTGCATTATTACTTAACAAATTCTTACTAAATGAAACATTTTCAAAAGATAATTTATCATTTACTACAAGTAACATAAAGATGAGTAGACTTTCATATCTGTTCTCTAGGATCATATACTCGAGTGGTCATAATAACCAGATAATACAAATAAGAATATTGGAAAGTGGCTTCAAAATCGACAAGACTCTGTCAAAATTCAAAGAAGGAAAATACACTTCTGTCATATTGGAGGAAGATGGCATTTAAGTCAGGTTTTAAACGTAAGTAAAAAATTCAGCACAATGAGAGGGTATTGAAATAGTGAGGAGGGAAACCACATGGTGTGTTCTAGGAATGATGAGCAAGTCAGATTGGCCGCATCATTTAACATGTATTGAGAAACTGTGTGAGAAAAGAGGGCAATATATAGCTTGTGGAGAAATTTGAATAATCAGATCAAATTATAAGACATTATTGGCCATAATTTGGAGTTATCAAAAATTTGAGTAGAGAAATTCAATAAAATTTCTTAGATTTAGGATTATTAATCTGACATATATGTTTAAAAGAAATTTGAGAACAAATTTTCTAGAAATAATTAAAAGTATTAACAAAAGATCCCTGAGAGAGATGAGAGGGGTAGGAGTAGTTTAATGTAATGGCCTGGGAGAAAGAAATATTTTGGACTTAAACATTATGGCCCTTAGAAATGAACATCTTCTATTTACAAAAATGTTTATTTCAATTTCCATGGCATAAACTATGGCAGGGACTGTATGTTTTAACCCCCTTTTCTGTAAGAGAGAGCTAAAAGTTTAAAGAGAGCCAAAGACATGTAAGGCAATATGACAGTAAAATTATTAGGACAGGTTAGAAAGAAGCAAATTTACCTTCTCCAACTTTTTCCTGTACTACCTGAAAGTATAGGAACTCAGAGATGTTGGAAATTAAAGATAGTATAGGAAGGCAGAAAAAGAAGAGTAACTTTAAGGTGAAGAAACCTGGCTGATATGGCTTGGCTGTGTCACCACTGAAATCTCATCTTGAATTGTCACTCCCATAATTCCCATGTGTCATGGGAGGGACCCAGTAGAAGGTAATTGAATCATGGGGACAGGTATTTCCCATGCTGTTCTCATGATAGTAAGTCTCATGAGATCTGATGATTTTATAAAGGAGAGTTCCCCTTGCCTGCCACCATGTAAGACATGACTTTGCACTTTCTTGCCTTCTGCCATGATGGAGAGGCCTCCCTAGCCATGTTGTACTGTGAGCCAATTAAATCTCTTTCCTTTATAAATTACTCAGATTAGGGTATGTCTTTATTAGCAGTGTGAGAACGGACTATTACACTGGCATACACTATTTTAGCCAGGTGATTAATATCAATTCAATAGCGGTAAGTAAATTTGATAATATGTACTCTTTATATGAAGTGATAAAATGGTACTTCATTGTAGTGATTTTTATTAGAAACCCATGTTCTCAGTCTAATAATGCAAAAAAAAAAAATCAAATTCCAGTTGAAGATTATACAAAATACTTCACTAGTATTTCTCAAAACTGTCAAGGTCATCAGAAATAAGAGAAGCTTGATAAACTATTACAACCAAGAAATATGATGTGACATGATGAAATATGACAACTAAATGTAATGTGGGATCTTGGGTGGAGTCTTGGAACAAAAAAAATGACATTAGCTAAAAATTAATGAAACCTGAATACATTATGTAGGTAATTTAATAACATTGTATCAATATTGACTCACTCATTTTGGCAAGTATACCATAATAAGATATTAATAATATACGAAACTTGATGAGGAGTATGTAGGAATTCTCTGTCCTATATTCACACATTTTCTGTAAATTGAAAACTATTCTAAAATTAAAGTTTATTTAAAAAGATAATAATCACCTAGAAGGTAGTCATAGACCACAATTACTCTTTTTAAAGAATTTATCCCAGAAAGCAGAATAAGCATCTAATCAATATATTTACCCATCATCAGAATGAAGGTAATTTGGTCTCTCATATTTCTGTACCTCTTATGAGTGGGATAGTCATTTTCCTTTTTTCCAGACTATCTTTCCAAAGGTGTTCACATAGAAAACTGTGTATACATCATATATTTCTATCACACACAGCCTTGAGAGATAGAATTAATGGTAGGTTCGTTTACTTCCCATTACAAAAGATCCAGATTCCCTCAGCTCATGTTTCCTCTCCTGCAACACAACTCATTGCATGTGAAGGCGGTACAAAGAGGGTTCATGTTTCTCTGAGAGAAATGACTCAGAGTACAGGCACACACAGACACAATACTAACATTCTAAAAACTAGTGCTATAAGTATTAAACTGTCTTTCACTTAATCTGTGATCCAGAAATCTTATTATTCTTCCTGCATCCACAAAACTAGCCACACTAAACTGTTAGTTTGCAAGTAGGGTGACATTTCAGATACAAATAAATGTGTCTCCCATTCATGTCTTTTCCAAAGGGGATTTTTTGTTGCAGACATCTCTGTTGTATATTGAGTGTCTTAGCTAATTTTTTTTTAGTTCATATGTTTTTAGGACATGTTATGCATGTGAAGATGTAATAAAGAAATGTGTATATTAAGATCCAACGCAGTGGCATTTTCTTCAGATGTGGTCTGTTGTGTGCATGAGAAGAAGAGCATGCAGAAATATTTTGTGGCCTTACATTCAGATTTTGGCCCAGGTGCACTATAGTTTTTCCCTGGAAAATAACAGTAAGGCCAACGAATATGTTTCTAGCCCTCTTGAATCTAGGCATGACTATGTAACAAATGAATGTGAAAAGGCGTGATGTGCAATTTTCTGGGCAATCTTCCCTGCTATCAAAGTCATATAATGTTAGAAGGAGTAGACCTGGCTGTTACTGGCTTTGAAGATGGTGGAGGAGGCCACACGCAAAGCAAGGAATAAATACAACTTCTAGAAAATGTAAAGGGCAGGCAAACAAATTATCTGTGGTATCTGTAAAAAGGAACACTGCTCTTTACAGGTATAGGTAAAAAAAAAAAAATTCAGCATTGCTGGCACCTGTATTTTCCTCCAGTCAGTCTCATTTCAGATTACTGTTACCAGACCTTAAGGTAGTAAATTTGCATTGTTTTGGAGAACCAAGTGTGTGTCAATTTGTTACAGCAGTCACAAAAATTTGAAACAGTAGTCATTCATGCAGAGGTGTTATTTTAAACCAAAAGAAAGTAAAAGATCAACAAGAAAGTAAAAGATCAGCAAGAAAGAGAATTTAAAAAGAAAAAAAGACAACATAATTAAAAGGAAAGGGAAATGTAATCCACAGAACAGTTCTTTAATAACACTTACACTTTGCATCAAGATATGGAAAAGAAACAGAGGAGATGTCAACTATAAGGAAGACAGAGTCCTTGTTCAAAAGTAGTGGAAAAATGGTTAAACCATAATGTAAACAGTGTTATGTAAACAATGTTATGCTATTGTTCCATGGTATTGTTCATGATATTGTTCCATGGTATCTCAACCTGTCATTTTTTATTTAATATTTAAGGTCATACTATTGAAAACAGATATTCTCTAGGTGCTGGGTAAATGGTACCTCATGGCTCTGGTTCATCAGTTGACATACATGTGACACCTGTCAGCTACTATAAACCCCTTTTACCATCCATCTGACCAATGCACCATTGCTTGATCAAGAGTAGGGAATTTGAACCAGACAACTCCTGGCTCTTTCCTTAAGTCCACAACTCTAACCAAGGGAAGATGGGCAATGCCCAAAGGATGATCTACGTCTGTGAAGCTTTGGATAACTAGAGGGGTGGGTTGGTAAATGAGAGGCTCACACCTGAGAAGTCAACCTCCCTGTGGCTAGATGTTTTCTGTTTGTGGAGAAGGATGCAGAGAAAGGTATGTCTGTGAACGTCACTACACAAAACTCAAGGTAAATGGAGAATGGAGTACACTCCTAAAAAAAGGAATGTGAATAGAGTGCCAACTGTAATTTCTACATCAACCCAGAGGATTATGGTCTGACTGTGATCTGACACATGGCTCTGTAGTCCTCTGGCCAAGCTATACCTTTCCTTATTCTACATTATTACAGTAACTACAGAACTAAAGCATTGAAACTTAAAATGTCAGACCCCAGGCTGGGCCTGGTGGTGAGTGACTATAGTACCAGCTACTCAGGAAGCTGAGGCAGGAGGATCACTTAAGTCTAGGAGTTCAAGGCTATAATGCACCATGAGTGCACCGTGAATAGCCATGGCATCCTACCCTGGGCAACATAGCTAGACTCTTAAAATAAATAAAATAAAATATCACATCACACATTCATGATTAGGACAAATATTTAATAAAATTAGAAACAAATTTTGACTTAATGTCAATCATCAGAAAACCTGCGATTTGTTGCTACTAATGTACTATTGATTGGGATCACAAACAGGAACAGGAAACAAGACAAAATTATGAAAACCAAAAGGAAGGGATTTAAAAAAAACTCTCTTCTTTAGCTTTTGATTAAGCTATATCTGATTATATGTAACTTTGAAGAGAACTAGAGTTGTATCCATGGTTATTAACATCGAGGAAAAGAGCACTTATTTAAGCCATTCTAGAGTTTAATAAAAACAAATGCCAATGGTTCCTGCATGGATGTGTGTATAGAAAATTATTAAAGCTTTATACATGTTCCTGATGACATACACACACAACCAAAAAGCTATGATTTTATTCACATAATTTTGATCTGTTTATGATTGATAAGAATGTTTTCTGGCACGTTTTTAATGTCACAAAAGTAGTTTTCTTGGTTAAGAATTTATTGAAAGCACATGAAAAAAATAGGACAAGTTTCACTGACCCTCACATCTTCACAAGACAGACCATAGATACTCTATGGCTTATATTTTCTTAGTGGTATGATCATAACTTTATTTTAATTTTAGTTATTTTACTTAACTAAATAATTCCTAGTCACTCTTCAAAATAATTTTGTTGTTGATATATTTATTTTTGTCTCAAAGACAGATGAAAACAAAGACAACGTTTTAAAGTCAATCTCTCTGGGTTAGGAAGTATATTTTAATAATACTCTGGTAATTTATTAGCTATTATAAAGCCTATATTTTCAAATACTGATTTAAAGTATCTATAATATTTAATATAGTAAAACAAAGCATTAATATTAAAGAATACAAACCAAGGTGGGGAAAACTATCATGATTTTTAAAATACCAGTTTGTTGGTTAATTTGTTTTTCCATTAACCAAAAAGTTACAAAGTATCTTTTGTCTGTCAGGATTAGGCTAATTAAATTTCACAGGAGATTTCTCATTTAATATTAACTGATACATGACTAATGAATACATTATGAATAAATTAATTGTTACATGTTTATCTTTGAATCATTAGTATACATAATTTACTTCTTGAAGAAAACTTAAAATGTGACACAGAAAAAAAATTACAGGAATCCTTGTTTAGATCACAGCTTTAACACATAGTTGCTATATGATCTTAGGTAAGCTATTTAATCTATCCTGGAAATCAACATAGTATAATTTTTTTAGATTTTTGGATTCTGTATTCATATTATCTACATTCATTTCTTACCTGAATAAATACAGAGAAGCATCAAAATACCCTTTAAAATCCTTCGTTTTCTCACCAATAATAGAAAAATGATATTATTACTTCCCCGTTACAGTATATGTGAAGACTAAATGAGTGGATTCCTAAAAAGCATTTCAAAGAGAAAACTTCCTTCAACTTCAACGAGTATTAGTTAAATATTATTGCTATGATGTTGGCGTGTGACTTCTCCACATCTCATGTTGGAATGTATTCTCCTATGTTGGAAGTGGGGCCTAGTAGGAAGTATTGGATCATGGGAGTCAATCTCTCATGCATGACTTGGTATTGTCTTCATAGTAAAGGGTAAGTTCTCCCTCAGGGTTCATGTGAAATTTGTTTTTTTATAAAAACATGAAACCTCTCCTCTCTCTCTTACTTCCTCTCTCACCGTAACGCATCTGCTCCACTTGGCCTTTAGTCATGACTGTAAAGTCCCTGAGGTCTCATAGGAAGCTGGGTCAATGCTGGTGCCATGCTTCCTGTAGAATCATGAGCCAACTAAATCTCTTTTCTTTATAAATTACCCAGCCTTTGGCATTTCTTTACAGCAATGCAAAAATGAACTGACACAATTCAATGTGCACAGTCTACAGGTGGAATTTCATCTGCTTTTGACCTTTAAGATCCCTTTTATGAAGACGCTTATGGTTACATTAGTCCCACTTGGATATCCAGGATATTTGTCCCATTTCAAGATCCTTAACTTAATCACATCAGCAAAGCTCCTTGTAGGAAATATAATTATATCTTTTTGGGATTGTGATATGAACATCTTGGGGGCCATTTTTCTCTCTGTTAAAGAATTAATAAAAACAATACAAAATAAAAGGAGGAAGAAAATTGAGATTTACAAGTTTTCTTTTTATTGAATTAAGATAAAGTTATAATTTTCAACTCTAATAGAAAAATGACAAAACTTTTTCATGATTTTGCAAATTTTTAAAAAAGTATTTGTTATGACCTACTTGTATAGAATTTAAAAAAAAAAAAACAGTGTTTACTATATTGTTAAACTTGACCCATATTGGGATAAGGTTTATTGAGTTAAAAAAAAAAATCAGTGTTATGTAATGCATTAAGAGATAATTTTTTAAAAAAATATATAAATATATAAAATCTTATTCCAACTGAAAAATTGAAGACACACAGGTATGGAAGCAATAATTTTTAAGTTAAAAAAAAAGCATTCATAGAAATAGTGGAGGTATGAATGTAAATATCCCACTCAAATGAATTACCCAAGGAACTATAGATTACTTTAAAATGCAACTATGTCCTTTGGAATTTCTCCAGAACTCATTTTTTTTTTAACCAATCCAATTTCCAAATGTGCCATCTAATAAAAAGGAAAGTTAAATGATCTGCCAAGGTGTGTCTCATAAGTGAAGAAAACTATACATTTTATTGAAAATAATAAAAAACAAAAGCTATAAAAAGAGAATGGAGTAAAACAAGCAAAAATTCAGAAATAGAGAATATATGCAACCAGTAGATAAATTGACCAATGAAAAAAATAAAAATAAAATGGAATTAGTGCTGATAAAATCAGTACTACATAAATTGAATCAGTGCCGATAAAATATTTTGCTTAAGATGAACAAAAGTTTACTGAATTTAACCTTTTGATATCTTATGAACACAGGTAGTACATTTTGGAAAGAAAACAGTATATTTTACTCTAATTTCAAAAATTTTTAAATGGTATTTAAGTCACCTTAGAAGAAAGTTTTATTGTCTCTGCACCTGTATCTTTATTTCTTTGGCTACCAAAACATTGTTCCTGTTTTCATAGTTAATTCCATCAAATCGTAAGAAATAAAATTTTAATATCTTTATTCTTGGTTTTATAATTGTATCTTTCCTCCTACACTCTTAGTGACTAGGTTTTTTTTCTATTTCATTTCTGTACTTTACAACACACAGCTATGAGGTATGTACAGCTCTCTGGGTACTATCTCAGTAGCTTGAGATGATACGTAATGTTTTTGTCCTAATTATTGTAAAACCCAAATCACTCATCACAGTGTCATTATTTAATAATGCAATATTATTAAATAATGATTGCTTAGGATGCATAGGGCTAATGCTTATAATAATTAATAAAGATCTTACCATTTTCTACAAATAAAATGCTAGAAACGTGTTATGAACAATAGTAGACTTATTAGAAAAGGATGTGCATAATAATAATACCTTCAGATGCTAATTTAGCAGTAACTTCAAAATAATCTCAAATTATCAAGTATATCTGGAATTTCAATCTATTTTCTGAGATGAAATATGATAGAAATTAAAAATAAATCTCATATAAAATGAATGTATTTATTCATGTAAATACATAATATGGATAAATAAAAGTCCCTGTTTAATTAGCTTTTATAATGTTCTAGTGCTAGTCATTAATTGTGCTAATACTTTATACATAATTCTACATTATTTAATTTTCAAAACACTTGTGAATAATAGTTACTCTAACCATTTCTCAAATGAGGATTACATGAATGAAGTCTTACATTTAGAAGTGACAAAATGAGAATTCAATCAAGTCCTGTTCAAGTCCAAAATTATATCTTCTCATCACACCAGTTTTGCTATGTCCTTTACTCATCAAAGTTTTCAGGAGAACTACAAGATTCAGTCTGAATCTTTATTCTCCATGCTGGCACCTATACTGGATGAACTACTTAGTAGCACTGTATTAGTCTATTCTCGTGCTACTATAAAGGACTGACGAGACTAGGTAATTTATAAAGGAAAGAGGTTTCATTCACTCACAGTTCAGCAGGGCTAGGAAGGCCTCAGAAAACTTACAGTCACGACTGAAGGGGAAGCAAATGTGTCCTTCTTCACATGGCAGCAATAAGGAGAAGTGTGAAGCAACTGGGGAAAAATCTTCTTATAAAACCATCAGATGTCATGAGAACTCGCTCACTATCATGAGAACAGCTGCATGTGGGTAACCATCCTCATGATTCAGTTACCTACCACCGGGTCCCTCCCACAACCTGTGTGGATTATGGGAACTACAAATTAAACTGAGATTTGAGTGGGGACACAGCCAAACCATATCAAGCACTCTTTACATTGTTTTCCAAAATTGTTGAGGACTATGTGTTATGTCTAAATCAGAACACTTTTAGATTCCAAGATCTGTATCCAAAGCATCATCTCTTCCTTTCAGTTTACTATATATTATGAAATTTTTTAAAAAGAAAAACTTGGCTAAAGTAAACTTTTAAAAAATTTTCTATTTTAATTTGAGACAGGGTCACGGCTCTGGTAACCAGGCTGGAGGGCAGTGACACTATGACTTCCTGGGCTCAAGTGATTCTCCCACCTCAGCCTCCAAAGTAGCTGGAAACACACGCATGCACCATCATACCTAGCTACTATTTGTATTTTTGTCAAAGGGGTTTTGCCATGTTGCCCAGGCTGGTCTTTTGAATTCGTGGGCTCAAGCAATCCTCCCACCTCAGCCTCCCACAGTGTTGGGGTTTAAGGCATGAGCCACTACACTAGGCCCCATTTTTCTTGATATGCTCTTCTTACTGCATCTAGTCTCTTTGTGATTCCTAGGAATCTTAGAGAATGTGCATTTTATTTTTATTATAGATTGAGTTTTTGAATGTAACTTCCTAACATATATTACACACTGCCATTATTATATTCTTCTCCACTACCTCCAACAATGAACTGGGTGAAAATTCTGTCTTTCTCATTCACCAGAACATTCTTTGCCTCTGTTCTTTTACCAACTGAATTCTCTCTCCAGGAAGTAGATCTCCAAGAAATGAATATTTTTGAGCTGCTGTAGTGAGAGGGATGTGATAAGTCATTGCAACTATGTAATGTAAGAAAAATACCATATTTTTCTGATTATTCCCAAGTCACAGATGAGGATTCTGAGATTTGCTCTAGCTATGTTAACTAGGTAATATTAAGGAAGAAACTGTCAAGTATATTGTGGATTCTCTTGTAACTTTCTTAGGCAAATATTGATGTTCATTTTTCTGTGTTCCTATTGCAAATTTCACTTGTCCTAATATAATTATAATCTTGTTCAATTGCATTTAATTATCTCCTTTCATAGGAATGTAAGAAACTTGAAAGAAGATCTCTCTGTCACATTCCTGTCTTTGACAATGAGAAAGACTTTGTGCATTATACCTGATCAACATGAGAATTAATGAATACTTCTCATTATGAAAAGATTCAAGGTATGGATTTCTAATCTTAAAATTTATGAAAAATTAAATCATATATTAGTTTTGAGAAAAACTCAAGAAAAATCAAATCCCAAAACCTAGTCAGTGTCTGAAATGATCATGTTTTGTCTTGCAATAACTGAAACAACTCATTTATTAGATTTTCAAAGAAATGCAAAATAAGCAATTCTTTTCTAAATCCTTTCTGAAATTGAAAATAAACCCTATTCCATTAAATTGCTGAATGAATTATCTAGATGCTTACCTGATTATTAAACTAGAGTAAATGTATTTCAAAAGTTTTTACAATGAGAGTTTTAATATCACATTAAAATTTTACTGAAAACCAAGCACCTAATACAAGTAAATAAATTTGATAAATAGCACCTATGTGTTTTAAGCCAAATAATTGAGAACATGTTTATGTATCATTAAATGGAATTTTAAAACCAAATAAAAGTGACTGTGGAGTAAAATGTGGAGAGAATAAATATATGCTTGTATGGATATTATAATTTCTCTAAAATCAAAACAAGATATTAAAAAACTATATAATTATAAAAAGAATGAAAAAGCTGCCACCAACTTGATAGATAAAACCAGCAGTTATACATTTCAAATATACTTCTCAATAAAGTATTCCTAAAACTATAAATTAAAAGCCCCTACTTTAACAGAAGCAAGCATAAATATAAGCAAAAGCCAACCTCAGACTTTTAAAACATTTCCTTTAAGTTTTTTCATACTATTCACTATTATTGGCTGTATAAGACACATTTTAAGTTGAATCTTCATTATAAACATTTTAATCCCTTTCTGAAGTCTAGGCAATTTAAACTGAACAAGAAATTGAACCCTATTCATAGTGTGTGCTGATTTCTGTGGTGTAAGTACTCACATCTTAACTGATTTTAAGTTACTTAACACAAAACTGAAAGGAAATTCATGGTAGC
Organism: Pithecia hirsuta; assembly: GCA_963573645.1. Taxonomy (NCBI): domain Eukaryota; kingdom Metazoa; phylum Chordata; class Mammalia; order Primates; family Pitheciidae; genus Pithecia; species Pithecia hirsuta. The sequence continues at coordinate 598 of CAUYLZ010052411.1, read as the reverse complement.
ACACTATTAGCATTTCCATCATAGAGATAAACTAGACTCCAATAACCTTCAGACCATTGACTACAGTAAAATTTTATAGTAACATAGTAATTAACAAGTAGTGAGTGTTGAGTATTTATTACATTTATGTATTATGCCTAATTGTAAATTGGTGTATTTTTTTTAATGATGACTGTGTATAACAATTTATTTATAACATTCTTGAGTGTCTCAAATAAGCATTGGTGAGCTAGTACCAAATGGCTCCAACATACCATTACCAGACTTTTTTTTTTTTTGAGACAGAGTCTTGCTCTGTCGCCAGGCACCAGGATGGAGTGCAGTGGCATGATCTTGGCTCACTGCAACCTCCAGCTCCCGGGTTCAAGCAATTTTCCTGCCTCCGCCTCCTGAGTAGCTTGGACTACAGGCTCACGATCACCACGTCCAGCTAATTTTTATATTTTCAGTAGAGACTGGGTTTCACCATGTTGGCCAGGATGGTCTCGATCTCTTGACCTCGTGATCTGCCCACCTTGGCCTCCCAAAGTGCTGGGGTTACAGGCGTGAGCCACCGCGCCCGGCCATCTTTCTTAAAAATAATTAATGCAATCTATAA
>CAUYLZ010052408.1:0-17931 GCA_963573645.1 Pithecia hirsuta | reverse complement strand
CTGACCTCAGGTGATCCGCTCGCCTCAGCCTCCCAAAGTGCTGGGATTACAGGTGTGAGCCACCGTGCCTGGCCACTTCATAAAGTTCTTTGAAACAAATAGCATCAGATTGGTAAACGTGGGGATGCAGTGGGGAAGTGCCAAGGACCAACCATCCATTGTGGTGGGCTCTTTATTACTAGTGAAGTCTCAGCCTCTGTAATTTTGAGTGAGTCTCCTATGTAAACTGGGTAGACCCCCTCAGAGAAGGTTCCCATTTTTCTCAGACCATGCTGGCTCTTTTTCATGTGGCCACACAGGAAGCAACCAATTGCCAAGTTACAAATACGTCACTACAGTCCTATATGTGCAAAGGGGTACTGCATGAAGATTTGGGCCTGTATTGAAGACTTTTGGAATGTGAGATGGAATAATTGTACTTGAAAAGTTTGTTGTCGTTCATGGTTTTCCTGCTGTCATATACCATTTGAGTATTTGTGGGTGTCCATGGTGCATGGAGTGTCAGGAGAAGGTAAGAAGTTGTCAGATTAGGGCCAGGCGTGGTGGATGACACGTGTAGTCCTGGCACTTTGGGAAGCCGAGGCAGGTAGATCACTTAGGTCCAGAGTTCGAGACCAGCCTGGCCCGGCTAATTTTTTGTATTTTCAGTGGAGACGGGATTTCACCATGTTGGCCAGGCTGGTCTCAAACTACTGACCTCAGGTGATCCACACGCCTTGGCCTCCCAAAGTGCTGGAACTATAAGCATGAGCCACCACATCTGACCAGATTTTCTTTTTTTAGAGATGGAGTCTTGCTCTGTCACCCAGGCTGGAAAGCATTGGCATGATTTCGGCTCACCGCAACCTCTGCCTCCTGAGTTGAAGCAGTTCTCCTGCCTCAGCCTCCTTGGAAGCTGGGATTATAGGCACATGCCATATACCCGGCTAATTTTTGTATTTTTAATAGTGATGGGGTTTCGCTCTGTTGGCCAGGCTGATCTCAAACGCCTGACCTCAGGTGATTCCCTTGCCTTGGCCTCCCAAAGTGCTGGGATTATAGGCGTGAGCCCCCGCAGCTGGCCAGGTTTTCTTCTTATGTGTGCTTTTCCACCCTCAGTGCATGTCCTTGTCTTACTTTTTGACTCTTGTCTGCTGTAAGACTTCTATTTTAAGATCTGATCTCTTCCCTTATTGCTTTAACATAGCTCCTCTGTCATTAGTGGTTTTCAGTAAGTTGAGTATGCTTGATAAGAACCATCTCTGTTCATGACGTTAATTCTAAGTTGTATGATATTCCTTTGGCAGGAAATGCACTGCTTCAAATAGATTGAAATGCACGGCATTTTGATTGTACCAATTCATGAAAATAGTCTTATTTACTGAGCATTTACTTTCATTCCTGTTATTAATTGCTTTTGGTCATAAGTAACAGACACCCCAACTCAAACTAGCTTAAACAATAAAATATGCTGACTCAGGAAACCAAAATGTCTAGTAATTATGTAGACTTCAGGTAAGGGTTCATCCAGCAGCTGAACCATGTCATTAAGGATCACATTTTTTTTCTCTCTCTACTCTGACATCCACCATGTCATATTTCCTTTGAAGTCTGTTTAGTCATGAGATTGTTGCTAATAACCAGAATTTATAGTTCCTCATTCATATCTAGCAATAGGCATTGTGTTAGACATAGGAGATACAGAAGTACAAAGATTAATAAGGTCCCCTAGGCTGGGTGCAGTGGCTCATGCCTGTAATACCAGCACTTTGGGAGGCCAAGGCAGGTAGATCACCTGAGGTCAGGAGCTCAAGACCATCCTGAATAATATGGTGAAACCCCGTCTCTACTAAAAGTACAAAAATTAGGTGGGCGTGATGGCAGAAGCCTGTAATCCCAGCTACTAGGAGGTTGCAGTGAGCTGAGATTACGCCATTGCACTCCAGTCTCGGTGACAGAGTGAGACTCTGTCTCAGTAATAATAATAATGTCCCTTAGACTATCCTCATGGAAATGGCAATCTGCACATCACGAAGTGTTCCCAGAGGTACTGTAATCAGTACTCTAGAGCTGTACTGCTCAGCATAGTAGACACTAGCCACCGTGGCTTTTGAGTGCTTGAAAATATGGCTAGGTGGAATTGAGGTGTGATGTAAAATATACACCAGATTTCAAAGACTTCATTTTTAAAAATGAAAGCACTCTCATTAATAAATTGATGGCTTCATTTATAATCAGCAATTGCTTATAGAAATAAATTCTGGGTTATATTAAGGCAAATGAGATATACTATTAAACAATCTCACCTGTTTCTTTTTACTTATTTAAATTTAGCCACAAGAAAATTAAAAATGACCTATGTGGTTTGGGTAATATTTCTACCAGGCAGCATTGCTCTAGAGCCCTGAACAGGCTGTTAGCAAGGTGAGCTATCTGAGAATAACTCAAATGAATTTCAGTGCTAGAGAAAGATCAGAGAACACCTTTATTAAAAATAGTCCCCTGGCCAAGTGCAGTGACTCACAGCTGTAATCCCAGCATTTTGAGAGACCAAGGTGGAGAGATGACTTGAAGCCAGGAGTTTGAGACCAGCCTGGCCAACAGAAAAAAACAAAACAAAACAAAAACCCTGACAAATTAGCTGGACCTGATGGCACTTGTCTGTAGTCCCAGCTACTCAGGAGCTGAGGTGGGAGAATCACTTGAGTGAGGGAGGCGAAGGTTGCAGTGAGCCGACGCCATCTCAAAAAAAAAAAAAAAAAAAAAAAAAAAGAAGAGGCAGGCGTGGTGGCTCATGCTTGTAATCCTAGCACTTTGGGAGGCCGAGGCAGGTGGATCATGAGGTCAGGAGTTCAAGACCAGCCTGGCCAACATGGTGAAAACCCCATCTCTACTAAAAACTACAAAAATTAGCTGGGTGTGGTGGCAGGTGCCTGTAATCCCAGCTACTCAAGAGGCTGAGGCAGGAGAATAGCTTCAACCCGGGCAGCAGAGGTTGCAGTGAGCAGAGATTGGCCCACTGCACTCCAGCCTGGGCAACAGAGTGAGACTTCATCTCGAAAAGAAAAAAAAAATAGTCCCCTACCTGATCTCCAGTCCCTTTGTATTTGTGTCTTTTGTGGTCCTTAAAACCAACGGAAATGATCTCATTTATGTACATGCTTGCTGCTGTTCTCACTTACGCCCAGTCCCGCTCCTGTAGATGTTAAACTCCATGAGAACCAGCCCCATCTCTGACTGCAGCACCAAGCATACTGCTTGCCATAGGAGGTGCTCAGTAAATACTTGCTAAAGGAAAAAGAAAAGAATGTGCCCTCTGTGGTTGGCTGAGTGCAGTGGTGGGGGCAGCTGACTGGGTAGGAAAGAGTGGCTTTTTCTTCTCCCTTTCACTCCATCTCCTCCTGTACCCGGGGTCTTGCCCACAGACCCATAACAGTCTGGAGATGCAATGGGGGCTTGCCCCTGAAAGGAGGGGAAACAAAATCATCAGTCATTCTCCATTTGTGTTCTGGGCCTCAGGAAGGCAGGACAGGGATGTGGGCAATGAGACAGGCCTGAGCCCTTCTAAGACTCCCAGTTGGTGGGATCTGATGCAAGTTACAGACAAGAAAAATAACTTGCAGGATGTGGTTCAAGTTTGGGTTCTGAAAAAAGAAAAGAGGGGGGATCTGCCGCTTATCAGCTGTGTGGCCATGGGCAAACTACTACTTTCTGAGTCTCAGTTTCTTATCTGATGATAATGTTGGACAAATCCGATGAGATGCATAGAAAGTCTTCCACACAAGGTTCAGTAAATGGAATCTGTTACTACTATTAATTTCACAAGGATTAAAGTAATGTTTTAAAAGCACCTAGCACATAGTAGATGCTTAAGAAATGTTCTCCAGCCAAATAAAAATAACTCATAAGAAAACCTTGATATCACTATTAAAATACTGTGATCTATGTTTTTTTTCTCAAACTCCCAACATGCCTGTAAATAAGCTGATTCTGAAGGTGGCAAGGCTAGAGAAAAAAAACAGCACATGAGAACATTTGTACATATTCCCAACTTTTATTGCCAGACCCTGGACAGTTTTGATAATCTAATTGTCAAGTAACACGTTCATTGGAGGCCATGTGATTTTTTAAAATCACTCCTACAGGAAGATAAAGAAGAGGAAAAGGGAACTGATAAAAATAAGGACAAGTGTCCTCTTATGCTGCTCTAGAGCCTCTCTGGATGCCACTTTAAAAAATTTCTACCAATTTCTACCCCGACCTTTTATTTTTTGAGATGGAGTGTCACTCAGTCTGTTCCCCAGGCTGGAGTGCTGTGGTGCAATCTCCGCTTACTGCAAACTCTGCTTCCCGGATTCAAGTGATTCTCCTGCCTCAGCCTCCTAAGTAGCTGGGATTACAGGCATCCGCCACCATGCCTGGCTAATTTTTGTATTTTTGGTAGAGACAGGGTTTCAACATGTTGGCCAGGCTGGTATAGAACACCTGACCTAAGATGATCCACCCGCCGCAGCCTCCTAAAGTGCTGGGATTACAGGCATGAGCCAGCGTGCCCAGCCCCAATTTCGCTTTCTTCTCTCTTCTTTCTCTCATCCCTAGGGGATCCTTAACTTGAGTCCACAGTCTTCCCACAAGAGAGCTGTCAATACAATTCAGGTACTTGGATGGGAAAAAATGCACCTTTATTTTCATTAAAACCTGACAGAATTTCAGCGTTTTCTTTAATCGTGAATGTAGGCAGTAAACCCTGGTGCTATTAGCAGTGCCGGTGACTTTATTACCAACAGCAATCATGGTTATTTTTCTACCTTATTGCAGATGTTGCAGGTGTCTTGAAATATTGTGTACATGTATCACTACTTCAAAACTATAATAGTTGTCACTCTCAAAGTTAAGTCTTGGTATTTAACGGATTAATCAAAAAGCATTTTATAGATGTATAATAATTTCACACAGTAAAAACAAAAACCTGTTTTACTGTGTTTTGAAATACCTGTTTTCCTTTGTAAGCCTATGTTTCTTATTTTATGCACTTCTAAACATTATTCTCAGAATGGTCCATAGGTTTCAACAGACTCTCCAAGAGATGTAGGCAGAAAAAACATTAAGAACCCCAGTGTGTGTAAGGATTGCTGGAGCAAGATTCAGGAAGCATAGTTTTATTTAGCTCCAGCTTATTGATCCATCTTAATTCAGGTGCTTGGAGCGGAGTTGGCTATTACAGGGCCTCATGGGTCCATTCATGCCCAAATCTTTGAGTAGTTCACTGTCTAGACTCCCTGGGTAATGAGCATGTTACTGACAGTTAATATGTGTTTATGAGGATATTAGATGAAACTGGAGTTTGTGCCAGTACCAACCCTTGAACTGATTAATTGAAGGCTTTGTGATTGTCTATGCCATGGAACCTGTATATTTTCAGGTGAAATTACTAAGGCTTGCCATGTGCTTATCATGAAAGCAGGGCATTAAAGGTCAATTCTGGGCATCGTGGTGCACATCTGTAGTCTCAGCTACTCAGGAAGTTAGAGAGGGAGGAGCACTTGAGCCCAGGAATTTAAGGCTGCAGTGAGCTATGATTGCACCACTGTACTCCAGCCTGGGTGACAGAGAGACCCTGTCTCAAAAAAAAAAAAAAGGTTTTCCATGAAAGACGTAGAGCTGAGCGACCGAAGCCGCAAGTGAGGTGAGATGCCGGTGGTTGTGGGTCCCTACGGACAGTCCCAGCCAAGCTGCTTCGACTGTGTCAAGATGGACTTCATGATGGGTTGTGCCACGGGCATGGCGGCCGGGGTGCTGTTTGGCAACTTTTTCTGTCTCAGGATCAGAATGCGAGGTTGGCAGCTGATGGGCAGCATTGGGAAAACCATGATGGAGAGTGGCGGCACCTTTGGCACATTCATGGCCATCAGGATGAGCATCCTATATGAATCATGGTTGCCCACTACATCCACCCTTTCCCATCAATCCCAGCCCATGTACTAATAAAAGAAAGTCTTTGAGGGAAAAAAAAAGGTCAATTCTAATTAGAAACGATAGCTTTTGCCGTGGTGTAGTTAAGAATATTTGTTAACAGGGCAGATGATTGAATATAGTAATATGCCAAGTAGAATGTTTATGCATGAGTAGATACTACATGGTGTACAAAAGAGCTAGCTTGTTATTCAACATTGAGGACAGGAGCTCTTGATTGAACTTAGAAGGGATGGGAGTAAGGGAGTGGGGGAACTGCAAACCTGGAGGGTGCTGGGAGCAAAGTTCAAAGGGTCAGACCCAATATATATAGCTTGGCTTTGTTGGAAGGAAGGAATGAACAGGGCCCTTGGTGAGAGATGACAGGAGATGAAAGATGTTGAAATCCATTGGCAAGATCTTTGACTTGCAGCAGGGAATGCTAAGCTTTCTGAGAAGTGGAGCAACAGCCTGCAAAATGCTATGCATGGGAATATTGGCTGAAAAAAATGAATGGGAAAGCAGACAAGGGGACATTTTTGTAGCATAAATATTGCCACACATTATGAAAAGTTTCCTGTGAGTTAGCTTGAATGTTGTAGGAGGAAAGAAACATTTCACTTTAGAAGATGGTGGACTAAATTTAGTCCTTTGACTAAATATAAGTTCCTTGGCATGACTAATGACACAGGATGTGTGCATCCTGAGAAAGACGTATACACCCACAATGACACTTTTCCACCTGCCCACACCCAGGTCCTGTTTTGCAAGGTTGGTATGTTTAAGTGTATTTTACTTTGCAGTTGTTCAGAAGGATTGCATATTTTTGAAAAACTACTTCCTGAAAGAGCATGGCTGTTTGGAAAGAAAAATCCTAGCTGGTTTTGGTGGTAACAGTTGGAAGTCATACCCACGTGAGCTTTGGTGGTAACAATTCCTGAAGCTTCTCCAAGGGTCCACGTGTTCCTGCTGTTGGTTTCCAGAAGCCAGAATAATAATGGAGCTGAAAATATGGGATTTTTGTGAGAACTTCTAGGGGCATCTCGATTTCACAGCAGAAGCAGATGACTCAGGTGTCCTGTGCCTTAAAGAGTCAGGTGAATCCCTTACCTTTACCATACTCTGAATTGGTCAATGGCAGAATGGAAGCCCTAGAAAAATTTAAAAGTTGGTTGCATGCTAAAATTCATAGTGGAACTGAGTTGAAAATCTTATCCTTGCATTTCCAGATTCTCTGATTAGATGGTTTCAGTGTGCTCTCACCCTCAATTCTGAGAACTTTTCAACTGTGACTGAGGTGTGGATGGGTCAAACATCTTTACAATGTGACAAAATCCCCATTTCTCCTCTGATTTACTGCTAATGGGGAGATACTTCGATTCATTACTGTGAAGTGAGCCTTTAATAGATTAAAAAAATTATAAGAGTATATCACATAGGGAAGGACCTAACAGGGCTGGACACTTTATTGAGGTGACCTTCTTTCATAATATCATTTGTTATCATTTATTAGACTCTGAACTCAGCTCCCAACACTTAAGATGTAAGATTTATCTGCATTTTACAGATAAAATAACAGAGGCACCAAGCAGTATAACTCTCCCAAGGTCACATAGCTGATACGCAGGATTAGATTTGGGCCATTTGACCTGCCTGGTAAAAGCCCTGAAAACTAGGAGGGTGATATTATTCCTATTTTACAGTTATGCAGACTGTGGCTTAGAGAGGTATATTAATCTGTTTCCACACTGCTATAAAGAAATACCTGAGACTGGGTAATTTATAAAGGAAAGAGGTTTAATTGACTCACAGTTCTGCATGGCTGGGGAGGCCTCAGGAAACTTATAATCATGGCAGAAGGAGAAGCAGGCATGTCTTACATGGCAGCAGGTGAGGACAGTATCAAGAGCAGGGAAAATTGCCTTATAAAACCATCAAATCTCACGAGAACTCACTATCACAAGAACAGCATGGGGCAAAATGCCCCCATGATCTAATCACCTCCCGTGAGATCCCTCCTTCAATACGTAGGGATTATGGGGATTAGAATTTGAGATGAGATTTGGGTGGACACACAGAGCCAAACCGTAACAAGAGGTTAAGTAATTCATCCATATTCACATAGCTAGTGACCTAAAAGGTACCTTCCAGAGTAGCATTGTCCAATAGAAATATAATGTGAGTCACACATGCAAGTCACATGTGATTTTATGTTTTCTAGGGGCCACATTTTAAAAAGTAAGAATAGTAGCAGTTGGAATGACAGATTTTGTCTAACCTATCTAAAATAGTGTTATTTCTACATGTAATCAATGTAAAAAAACGTATCCATGAGGCATTTTTTCTGTTTTCTTTCCTACTAAGTCTTTGAAATGTGGTGCATATGTTACACTTGCAACACTTTTCCATTTGGACCAATCACATTGCAAGTACCTAGTAGCTCATGGGACTACTGAAGAGAACAATTCTAGAGTGGTGGTTCTCAATCCTGGCCGTGCAGTGGAATCACTGGGGAGCTTATAAAACACAGACGCCTGAGGCCCATTCTCAGACATTCCCATGGAATTGATCTGGGGTGCTGCTTGGGTGTTAGGATTTGTTTGTTTGTTTGTTTTTTGAGACAGAGTCTCACTCTGTTGACCAGACTGGAGTGCACTGGTGCGATCTCGGCTCCTGCAACCTTCGCCTCCCAGGTTCAAGTGATTACCCTACCTCAGCCTCCTGAGTACCTGGGATTACAGGTGCGTGCCACCATGCCCAGCTAATTTTTGTATTTTTAGTAAAGATGGGGTTTCACCATGTTGACAAGGCTGGTCTCGAACTCCTGACCTCAAGTGATCTGCCTACCTTGGCCTCCCAAAGTGTTGGGATTACAGGCGTGAGCCACTGCGCCCAGCCACATGTCAGGATTTTAACCACTTCCCTTCCTACCAGCCAGTGTCCAAACTGAGTACAACATTGTAGCCTTTATACATTGGAGAAGTTTCTGTGAGTTTTCTGAGATGAGAACCATTCTAAATGACCACTCTGGCAGTATGCTTTGCTAGATGACATTAATGAATGCCAAGCAATGCCTTAGCTAGTTTATTAATTTATCTCAATTTACATTCCCCAACATGTTGGCCAAGTCCCCAGAATAACGTAAAAAAAGAAAAGAGATTTTTTTCTCCTGCTGATTTACACATTGGTCTGGATACACACCAGTGAAAGTAAATTCAGACATAAAATTCTACTCTTTTAATTGAGGTGAAAGGTGTTGGTGTCAGCCTGGAATCTCTGAGCTGTGGAGAAGAGGAAGTTGGGGTTTGAAAGCTGCAGGTGGCTTCCAGAATGAGACAAGTCTAGTGGGGAAGATGTGGGAGGTGCTGGGTGAAGAAAGGAGGCAATTGTGGTTCGCCTGAGGTCTGAAGGCTGCACAGCCCACTGTGTCTCAGGACGTTCACAAAGCTGCCCTCACCAGACGCCTCGCATCCGCCTTCCCACTGGACCAAACTTTTGATTCTGCCCCTGAACCCTGGATATAAAACCCAGTACTCAGGATTTAAAATGTCTCATCTCACCCGGAGGTTCATTTGTCCTTAAAATGCTTTTGGAGTCACTTGGAATAATTTCTGTATTGGCTTCTTTCATTTAAATCCAAATATAGCTTCAATACTTCTGACATATTTATTACTTTCCAGAGTGGAAATACTAAGTCTTCTGAAGTGGTAGCTATTTAGTTATATTCAATTTTGTTAGTTATGTTTATTTGACTTCAAATGAAGCCAGAGAATATACAAACACTGCAGAGTCGTCCACAGCTTTACCAAAATCAATACCATATTTCATCAATCAAAAATACTGTCAACTGTAAGATGTGCCATTGCTTCACCTGTACTAAAGAAGAGTAAGCTATTACATGATATTTTTTATCACTTGGAATTTTATTTTGTGTTCATTGAAGTTCTTTTAGCCTTACTTAGACATTAATTTTTAAAAAGATTTTAACTTTTATTATAAGTTCAGCGATACATGTGCAGATTTGTTATATAGGTAAACTTGTGACTTGGGGGTTTGGTGTATAGGTCATCACCCAGACACTAAGCATATTACCCTATAGTTGTTTTTTTTTCCTGAACCTCTCCCTCCTCCCACCCTCCACCCTCAAGTAGGCCCCAGTATCTATTGTTCCCCTCTTTCTGTCCATGTGTTCTCATTATTTAGCTACCATTTATAAGTGAGAACATGTAATATTTGATTTTCTGCTTCTGGATTAATTTGCTGAGAATAATGGCCTCCAGCTCCATCTGTGTCCCTGCAAAGGACATGATCTCATTCTTTTTAATAGCTGCATAGTATTCTGTGGTATGTGTACCACATTTTCTCTAACTACTCTGTAATTGATGGGCATTTAGGTTGATTCCACGTCTTTGCTATTGTGAATAGCGTTAGATGTCGATATTTATCATTGCTTTGCATCCATTAAAAAGGAGAGCAAAGTGAAAAGATTGCTTGAAGCATTTCTAAAACTTCTCCGAGTCTCTTTGATTGAAAATAATCAATGTTTTTGTTTTTTTCACAAAATATTGTGCTCTTTCCCTCATCAAGAACAGTGGCAATTCAACATTTCTTGAAAACGTACTCCCTAATTGTCTCAGGGATTCTTGTCCAAGATGGCCTTTTTGGATATGCAGAAAGTTTTTATTTCATTGTTAAGTCATGGTGAAATTTTTCTGAAGACATTTTAAGTGGCAATTTACCAGCCATGCACCCAACTCATTTGAAATGCCAGTACTAAGAATGGCTATGATCAAGTTCCTGTATGGATGGGCAGTGGTAATTACATTGTGACTATGCCTGGTGGACAGTTTGAAAATGGATTCCAATTTCAGAGATGTTAAGATGTGAAGTAAATGTGCATCTTAGAACTGATGAAATATGGCATGTAAATTATATTTCTGAGAATCCAGGCTTTCCAACTGCTTGATGCATTCACCATGCTTATTTGCTTTAAACAATTTCACTGAGATTTGTAGGATTCCCAGCATACCCTGGCTTTAGCGTTCAATGGTATATAAACAGCACTCCCTCACTTCCTTCTTCCACTTCAATTTGTAGCTACAAAGCTGTACTTTTGGACAGTTCATCTCAACCTTTAATGTGCACATGAACTACGTGAGAGTTTTGCTAAAATGCAGATTCTGATTTAGTAGGTCTGAGAAGGGACCTGAGAGTCTGTAGTTCCAGGAAGTTCTCAGGTGATGGCCATGCTGCTAGTTTGGGGACCACACACTGAATCACTAGGCTTTAGTATGTCTAAGGACATGTCACTGAAGTATGTCACTGAAGAAATTCAGTACCTCTCCAGGGTACATGGAGGTTTTAATTTTTCCTCCATTTGTATTATTATTTTGATGAAAATGTATATATTGTAAATTTCCTTGCCTTGCATTGGGTAAATAGAAAGATTTCTTAGGATGAAAAAAAAGCAAGAATTTTGATCTTATGGTACAGGGAGAGGGATTTTTTCACCTTAATTTGTTTTCTGAAAGATTTGTTCATTTCCTTTTCCTTTGCTTTCTTTCTCAAACTTGGGAAACTTGGATTTATTAGGAAATCTGCATGTAATTGCAGATTAACAACCTACCCATTAATATCACATTAGTTCATCATGATTAATAGCATCTATGTGAATACTTAATGAATTTGTAATGATGGACTATTTAAAGTGTCAAGAGAACATTCCATGTAAAAAGGCACTACCCGTAACAGGAAATTAATTATATGCTGGTTGGATAATAGCTTGTCACAAACAAGATATGTTTGTTTGGAAAGCCTCATTGGTATTGATATTTGCACAGTGAGAGGTACTTTTTTAAAACATTCATGAACCTTTTAATTTGTAAAATGAGAAGGAAATTTTATTTTCATAAACAGTTAAAATAGGTGTAGGGACTGATAGTTATGACAGAGGGCAGCACAAACACAAATATGTGCTAATATACTGACAAATTTGCCTATGTCACTAGGCAGAGACACTTCCTATAGTGGCCATTTAGATTAAGATCTGAATTGAACTGCTTCTACTACCTGCTGGTCTATTCTAAATTCATAAGTTCACTTCTTCAAAGCCCAAGCATTTCTTGACACTAATTTTATTTCTTTACAGAATCATTTGTTTTCTCTATTGCCTTCACTCTAATTCTGTGATGTCAGCAGCCATCATTGTTTATTTCTGTCTTTGCCCTATATCTGAGGAAGTGAAGGTCAAGAAGATTATGTGACTTGCCCAAACCAATCCAGCCATATAATTTGTCTCCCGCAGATGATGGGTCTCTCATTTCAAATGTCTCCAATTTTAACCCCAGCGGAAAGAGTTGCAGGCACAGAGGCTCTGTCCAGCTGGTGCCTTTGAGGAAACCCAAGAAGCCCAGGGTGATTGGAGCTCTGAGTTGGAAAGGAAGAGGGACAAATGACAAAACTGAAGAGAAAGGTGGGGGCCAGAGTGCATAGGCTTTGTCGGCCATGTAAAGATTTTAGACTCTATCCTAGGGCAATGGGAAGGCGTTTGTAAATGTCATGTCGAGGGATGTAATGAGCGATGTATTTTGCCAGAGCATGCTGCTGTCTGTGGAGAATGGCTGGGAGGAGGTAGCTGACATATGGCAACCAATTCATGCTTTACTGGCCCGATCATGCTGATCTGTTTTCTAGCTTGGTATCCAAATGAAGGTAGAGTTTGTCTTCCTTGTTACAGAAAATACCAAGGCATGATTGTTTATCCTTTTCTCTATTTTCTCCTTAGATCAACATGAAAGGATATTGCTACTTCTTTGTTACCCTTGATTTCTTTGAACTTAGGAAGGTATTTCAGCAAGTACCCCTGGTCATGGGGCAAAATCCGCCAGGGAAGCCATGGCAGCTACTGGTGGGCATGGTAGTTAGCACTCATTCTACCAGCCCTTTTGCCCCTTTGGGTCCACTGCTTGTGCCAAAGGTGCTGTTGCTTTCCCCCTTTGGGGGAAGAGGATTCTGGATAAAGAAGCAAAGACTCACCCCTAATCTCTCACTGTCGGAAACCCAGTTCTGGAGGAACAGTCTCCCTTGACCACACATTGTGGTTTGCACAGCCAGGAATAGAACCCCTCCTTCTCTTACCTCCTCATAGAAGGTAGGAGTGAAAACAGGGGTTAGTTGGGAAGTGGCTTTTTAAACCTATCTTTACAGTGTTTTGATGCCACTTTCATAGACGAGGGAGGAATTGTCTGGAGCTCAGATTTTTTAGGATTTCAGGGATGTGATGTTTATCTCACTCTTCCTCTCTTGAGGGTGTGGTATAAACTGGGATTGAAAATAGATGCCTGGCTGGGCGTGGTGGCACATGCTTGTAATCCCAACACTTTGGGAGGTTATGGCGGGTAAATTGCTTGAGCTGGGGAGTTCGAGACCAGACTGGGCAGCATGGCAAAACCTCATCTCTACTAAAAATAAAAATTAACCAGGCACAGGGGCACATGCCTGTGGTCCCAGCTACTTGGAAGGCTAAGGCGGGAGAATTGCTTGAGCCCAGGAGGTGGAGGTTGCAGTGAGCCGAGATTGCGCCATTGCACTCCAGCCTGGGCAACAGAGTGAGACCCTGGACCCTGTCTCCAAAAAAAAAAAAAAAAAAAAAAGGAAATATCCTGTATTGTATGGTGTTCTTTCTTTCACTTTGAGAGTCTTTCTGGCATAGTGCTGATACTTTTTCCCCTCTTGAATCTGTGAAATCAACCCTCACATCAAACCCTTATTGCATTTTATGTTTAAGAAAGGAACTTTTTAAAGCTGAGGTTGGTAGAATTGAGAAACTAACTTAAACCTTAGTGGGCCAGTGCAAGGAGAGTGTTTCCAAAGTGTTTAGTGTCCTCCTTGAAGAATGTTGACACCGAATTAAAATGGAGCTGCAGAGTGAGGAAATCAGTAAAAGCAGGACAAAAGCTCCTTTTGTGATTTGCGGTAGGGTAGGAATGGCAGAGGTGGGAATGTGGGCTGGTGATGTTTCCTGGAATTGCAGGCGTCAGGAAAGACTGGTGAGTACTGTTGGTTTAAAGTAGTGGTTCTCAAAGTGTATTCTCCCGACCTGTAGCATCAACATTACCTGGCAATTTGTTAGTCATGCAAAATCCTGGTCCCCACCCCAGACCTACTGAATTAGACACTCAGGTTAAAACACAGCCATTTGTGTTTTAACAAACTCTTTTTTTTTTTTTTTTTTTGAGATGGAATTTCGCTCTTGTTACCCAGTCTGGAGTGCAGTGGTGCGATCTCGGCTCACTGCAACCTTCACCTCCAGGGTTCAAGTGATTCTCCTGCCTCTGTCTCCCAAGCAGCTGAGATTACAGGCACCCACCACCAAGCCCAGCTAATTTTTTTGTAATTTTAATAGAGACGGGGTTTTACCATGTTTGCCAGGCTGATCTCGAACTCCTGACCTGAGGTGACCTACCGGCCTCGGCCTCCCAAAGTGCTGGGATTACAGGTGTGAGTCACCGCACCTGGCCTAACAAGCTCTCTTGATTATTCCAATGTACACTCAAGTTTAGAAACCACTGGCTTAGACTAGAGCAAAATGTGAGGTCAAGCCTTGAGGACCGGCCAACTTTGTTCTAACCTCGCCAGGCTTCCTACCTCTGGTTAGGTGCCTCAGAAGTCTGTGTCCCTGGTCAAAAATAGGGTGACAGGGCAAAGGGAGTAGATGGCTCAGCACAAAGTCATTCTGCCACTGCAAAAAGAAGTTACAATGTAACCAGGGAAGGTCTTTCCTCTAGTTCTGATGGAGAGATCTGTCGGGGAATTCCATGAGGGCATAGCTGCCTCTGGTTGAGACACTGGGGGCCCATTCTCTCAACGGAAAGCAACTTGCAGAATTTTTCTGGGTATCTCACGGTTGAATTAACAGGAGTCAGAGACCTGAGTCCAAATCCATGCTTTAACCTTTACTAACTGAGTCTCTTCGGACAAGTTCTTACAGTTTTCTTGCCTGTAGGATGGAGTTATGATACATGTTTCTTAGGATTGCTGGGGAGGTTAATTGAGGTTAGGTATTAATACAGTACACCTGGCACAGAGCAGGTGCTTACAAAATGAACACTCTCGTTACTGATCCTTGGATGTCTTAGGATTGCTTAGGAAGGGTCATTGCAGGGTATAGATAAACACACATGGCTTTTTCCTCGTTACATTAAGATGGATCAAATAGGAGGCAGAGACAGGTGTGGTAGCTCTCATCTGTGATCCCAGCATTTTGGGAAGCTGAGGCAGGCAGATCACTTGAGGCCAGGAGTTCGAGACCAGCCTGGCCAACATGATGAAACCCCGACTGTACTAAAAATGTGAAAAAAATTAGCTGGGCGTGGTGGTGCATGCCTGTAACTCCAGCTATTTGTGAGGTTGAGGCCAAGAATTCCTTGAACCCGGGAGGCATAGGTTGCAGTGAGCTGAAATCATGCCACTGCACTCCAGCCTGGGAGACACAGTGAGACTCTGTCGCAAAAGAAATAAGAGGCAGAAAAAAATATATAATTAGAGTTAGTAATCAAAATGCTATATGAAAAAACTGAGGATAGATTTATCTTAAATCTCAAGTTTGGCACAGACCATACATGGAATTACGTGCTAAGATACAAATTATCTACATAGGAAAGCTATTTATATTCAGTTAAAACATCAGATTGGCAGATTCATTGTAATGTTATGCTATCAAAGAGTAATGTTAAAATTGAAATTATTTTGAAGTATAACCTTGATGAGTGTAATTCTTGTAAAATCACTTATAAGTAAACATAACAAAAGAGTTACCTTCTGTTAGAGTTTTGTAGTATCTGGCAATTTTATATAATTAATTTCATTATGGACAAAGATGTCTTTTGTGTTAAAAGGGGACATATTTGTGTTCTTTGGTAACCCTTGATTTAGAGGATTTTAATCCCCTTAAAATCATCTCTGCCCCTCTCTCTTAAGTTGATGCTAACCAACAATTATCATTTATAAGATGATAATAAAAAATGAACAGACAAAATAATTCTGACAGCTTCTATCCCTATATTTAAGTGGGAGTTTTCTAGAGGAATGAGAAATATCACCTCTTATTGGCTTTTCAGTATGTCAAACAGACGCAGTTAATCCCATGCTTGGCTGGCCGTGGGGCTGAGGAACTGCCAAGCTGAGTGTCACACAATTCGTGTGAAAATATAAGAGTTATGGGATCTGTGGACCATGACTTAGTTAGCTTGAATTTTATTTTTTAATGAGAATGACAACAAGCTTTGCAAGCTGATTTAGGATCGACAGGTTTAACCGCATAAGGGTTTAATACCTTTAATACCCATGCAGTGTGAGTTAGAAAAATGAAAATTTTCAGTATGGTAAATAAACTGAGGAGCCTGGAAACCAAATTGAAATCTGTAGCCTAGAAAATCAACAAGGGCTAAAAATAGTAGGATTAGTGGCAACATTCAACCATAGACCATCCAAAGGTAGATTTTAAGTACCACCAAAGGAGAAAGCAGACCATTATATAATAGGTTTAAAAAATATATAGGTCTAGAGAACATTCTGTTCATTATGTAGATGCAGAAGCTTAAAGTATAGATTTGGTTTTCCAGAGTTTTAATTTTTCATATTCTTTCTCAACAGAATCAGAGGGCACTCTCTCTGATTTCTAAAAGAGAAATGTTGCCATAATCTGCATGAAATTGAGAGTTTACCTTGGTGACACTGATGTGAAGATTTTAGAATGCAATTGCTGGCCAGGTGTAGTGGCTCATTCCTGTAATACCAGCACTATGGGAGGCTGAGTTGGGAGGATCACTTGAGGTCAGGAGTTCAAGACCAAGGTAGGCAACACAGCGAGACCCCATCTCTACAAAAATAAAACAGTTAGCCACGGCCTGGTGATGTGTACCTGCAGTCCTAGCTAGCTACTTGGGAGATTGAGGTGAAAGGATGACTTGAGTCCAGGAGGTTGAGGCTGCAGTGAGCTATGATCATGCCTCTGTTCTCCAGCCTGGGTGACAGCACAAGACCCTGTCTCTAAAAGTACCCATTAAGCAAATCAAGCAAACAACTCCAGGATTCATAGCAAATAGCCAGGGGATAGAGTAGGCACATAGAAATGTTGCTGGGTCGGGAGAAAGAACACAAAGGAGGATGCTTTATGAGAGCCCCTGTGCTCTTGAGCCACTTCATTCAAATGTCAGCTCAACTTCAAGGTTCTTGGTAGGTTTTTGCTCACAGGCCTAAAACTTTGCATATGTGGAGTTTTTGAAAAATGTATTAGGTGGATATGTCTTAGATATGGTAGAAACTTTAAATGATTGGCCTGAGCGGCAGATGACTGTCGTGAACTCTTGACTAACTAGAGTGCTATAAAATCCTCAAGGGCCTCATCCTTCCTTTGGAATTTCTTTTTTGTATTCTAGAGCACTCAATAAATGTCCTGTCTGAGCAGCAGAATTGAATTGAGTGAGGATTGATAGTCCTCTCTCAGCGTTTTTCTCCCCAGTCTAGAAGAGCAGGGCTTTGGGAATGGATGACATAGCTGAGACAATTGGTAAAAATAAAACAGATATCCTTAAAACTGGTGTTCATGAAAACAAATGAATGAAGTCTTGGATTTCATTGTATGGTATAGGAACTGAGATGTGAAAAAAAAGAGATTATGGTGTTAGTATGATCAGGGCGTTGCTGACTGTAAAAAGAAATAATAAAAGTAATCAGTCTAGTTTCTCATACTTTTTTTAATTTTTTTTATTTTTTTTAATTTTTTTTTATTTTTATTTTTTTTAATTTATTTATTTTTATTTTTTTTATTTTTTTTAATTTTTTTTAATTTTTTTTTTTTTTTGAGACAGAGTCTCGCTCTATCGCCAGGCTGGAGTGCAGTGGCGCGATCCCAGCTCACTGCAACTTCCGTTTTCCGGTTTCAAGCAATTCTCCTGCCTCAGCCTCTCGAGTAGCTGGGACTACAGGCACGCACCACCA